>JAJIBD010012813.1:0-32350 GCA_021461705.1 Cryptotis parvus | reverse complement strand
CATAAATTATTCTTAGCATTAATAAAGAAAAAATAATTATTAACTCACACTTATCTTTTTCTTTTTATTCAGGGCAAAGAACTTTCCTGTCTTGTTTTATGTTATATAGCCAATGTTTAGAAAACCTTCAGAAAAGATTGCTACCCCATGAATAGACATAGAACAAGGTAAGCACCTAGTGGCAAGCAATCTTGCATTACTCAACAACACGGCATCAGCAATCTTAGATATCTCCTAGCTTTCTTTTGGAAATTAATGGCAAACATTTGTTGCAAAAAAAAAATTTTAGGGCAAAATAATGGAAATGGCAAATAAATGATGAAATTCTGATATTGATTAAGCACATGAAATATATATAGTATATAAAAATAGCAACATTAAAACTAAAAAGTATACCATATGGATCTAAAGTTGTATAAGATCTTGAAATATTATTCTCATCTATTCAACTTTTAGAAATTGTCCTAACCATTTAAAAAATAAGCAGCTTTTGAAACTTTCTCTTCTTTGCCTCTGATGTTTCAAAGAGCTTTCACTTACCTATTTTTCTGACTTTCTAATCTAAAAGAAATGTTCCAGTAAGCTGTGATTTCAGTTTTTAAACCAGAAGTAAAACACAAATGAGAAGAAAAAAAAAAATATGTCTTATCATTGATTATGTCTCCTAGACTTCATTAAACCATTAATGTGAGTTAAGCCCTTAATGACTGATTCCTTCTCTACCATAGGTCTACTACTAGATTTTGCTCTACCTTGTTCTGCTTACTCCATCAGCTCTTATAAAAGTCAAATACCAGCCTGAAAGCAAGATAGCGCTGAACAACCATATCATCTTCTCAGGTTACTAGCACTTGAATAAACTTTTTTGCTCTACCAACCTTTGTCTCTTTCATATGCAACCATTGTCTGCTTTAACCTTCAAGCAACAAGCAAAGGGACTTCAATGCAGCAACACACTGAAGGGTTTTTATCTAAATATTCAGCATGGAACTAGGAATAGTAAATAATATGGTAAATAACCAGTTTACCAGTCATTTCGGAAATGTTACTGGCGCCCTCTCGAGCAAATCGATGAATAACGGGATTCAAGTGATCAAGTGACCAGTCATTTAAAAAGCAATGTTTTTGCAGAGTGAATTATTTTTACAATAGCAGTAAGAAAATGGTGAATATACAGCTCACATGGAATAATGAATCCTTTGAAACCACGGATGTGAATGTACTAACATGTTTTTTTTTGTCCAAATGTGAAAGTTTTTTTTTTTTATTTCTTCTGTTAAGTATATTCTATTCAATGATGTCTTATTTTCAGTTCAAACGAAAATCTACCTTTTCACACTGAAAAACTTTTTCTAAGCCTCTGGTAGCCTGTGGTTCTGTTTTCTGAGACACCAAAAAAAGATATTACAGATTTTCATAACAAAGAAACTAAGATTAGGGTGTTTTTAAGCAGTTTTGACATCATGAATCATTTAAATTATACAAAGCAGATCAACCTCAAAATATAATAAACCCAGGATTTTGATAGAGCAGCAATGGTATATTCAATATACATCATTATAGGATAAAGATGAATATGTAGAGTGAAGATAGGAAAGGAGACTAGAACTAAATTAAGATCTATTGTTCTCATAGAGAATAACCAGCAATTCTTCTGATTACCAGTCCACAGTATCTTATGCAGCTGTGTTTTTCTTCCTCCATGTTTCCCAACTGTGAAAGTCAAGTTTCTAAAGAGGTTTCTGCCGACTTAGTCAAGCATTCACTTCAAAATGGGAGTCTTACAGCAGTGAAATCCTTGAGGGCCTCTTTCAAGTATCTGTATGGAGTACATTTTGTTCCATGAAAACGTCAGGGATTTTGCTGATCAAACTTCAAACTATGAATTTAAGGATTCGTTTTTATGTGTAAGAATGATGGAGGAGCTGACAAGTTATAAAAATATTGGCATAATGACTAAATATATAGGTGATCTTACCAAGTGGAAAGTACCACAAGCGTGTGGGAGTCAGAGGGTTAGGTTTAGATAGAGAAGGGAACATGTGTGAATAAATGTCTAAAGTTCTGATGCTAACATAGAACTGAGCATTAAATACAGACAAAAAATGCAAATGATGGCTTCTAAGTGTCGTGAGTGCAACCCACAATGTGTGGGAGAAGGAGGGAGAGAGAGAGGAGAGGGAGGGAGGAGATAAAGAACCTGCCATTTAGGCAGGATGTGGGAGGGGGGAGGGAATTGGGGACATGGGTGGTGGCTGAGGGGCACTGGTGGAGGGTGGGGTGCTGGAACATTGTGTGACCGAAACCCCAAGCGTGGAACGTTGTAATTGTATATCTCACGGTGGTATAATAAATGTTAAAAAAATTGGCATAAAATCATTTTTATGTGTAAGAACATTTAACTGTTCAATTAGAACAGATAAACTGAGGTCCATGGATCTAATCCATCTATATCACCATATGTTTTGTAATAAGGTTTTATTATAATTTGGCTACACCCATTTGTCTATACATGTTTAACAGTTGGGTGTAGAATTCAATAGTTCTAAGGAGCATAGAGTCCACAGTATCTGAAATATTCGTCAATTGGTCCTATAAAGAAGATTCTTCTATCCCAAATCTCCAGTAATTTTTTTCATATGCTCTTCATAATAGCAACAAATATACTTCTTAGAAAATTTTCTAACAAAGAACTAGAACAGAGATTAAGGCACATGCCTTTGTCTGCCTGATAGTTTTTTGATCCCTGGCACTAAGTGTACGCCTCACCCTACTGCCAACCAATTTTCTATGGGTGTTGTTCTGGAGGTTCTCAAATATTCCCTAATGCTAGTAGTCCCTGTCATTGCAGTTTGTGAGCAGCAATCCATCCGTGTGGGCCAGCACTAAATATCTGGCTCAGTTGACAGAGTATTGCCAGGAATAGTCTTGAGGCCTTCTAAGCACCAATTGGGAAGGAAAACCCTTCTGTCGGGGCGCCGCAGGGGTCCCGGCAGTGAGGGAAGCGAAGTTCCCTTCTGCCTCCAAAGCCGGCAGGGGAATGGATGAAGACTCAGGAATCCAATGCAGTTTCTAAAAGGGCTTTACTAACACAGGTTCTGATATACAATCCAAGAGCAGGGAGAAACCTCCGGACTCTGGGTTCCCAGCTAGACCCCAGCCACATGTAGGCCAAGATGACTGCCACCACGTGTTGAGGCCCAACAGAGAATGGAGAGGACGGAGAAGCAAAACACCAAAGGGAAGGCGAAATGGCAAAGGGGAAAAGAGCAAAAAAAAAAGAGCTTCTTTCTTCTTGCAGCTTATTTTTTAGCTAGAAATCTGCCCAAACTCCCCAGCCCGGCCCATTCTGGGCTGGGCTATCTAGAGATGAAAACAGGAAAACAGCTCTATAGAAATGTAGCAATTTCAGGAGACCATCTGGCTGTTTACAAGGACCCAGAGCTAATTCAAAGCCTCCTAGCAGAGCTGGAAGGAGCTATAAGCTAAATGTAACTTCCCCTGGCAGGGAGGGTCAAATGCCCTCAGGTAATTTCTCCCAGCATCTCACCTAATGCCTTGAGCCAAGATCCGCCTGGAAATGCCTTTATAGGGTAGAGAAGGGGGTTTCTGAGATGGCATGTCTCTGAACCAAAGACTATACTAATGCCAGTTAAATATTTCTCCAAGCCTTCACAAGAGTCTCGTCTACTTCACGGTAGTTTTGTATTTTAGTTGCCTTTGAGTTATTCAGGGGAGCCATGCTTGCTTGCTTGGAGGCAAACAGCATTTCTCTCTGGTCTAATTACTTAGAGTTCCAACATGGCCAGGCAAATATGCTGGTAAGATCTAGCTAGTCCCACGATGATTGTGGTAGCATGAGAGAATATTTATACCAGCCAGTACAGAATACATGGTCAGATAAACTGCCACATTTAGACTACCCCCTATCTATGAAGTGACCTGCAGGAGGCAATCCAGGGCAGATCCAGAGGCTTAGGCTTTTAGGTGTTCTGCAACACCCTTCCCTGTGAGAGAAAGATATTTTGCATGGTTGTTGGGTGACACCCTACTTAGCCTCCAGCTATACTTAGCTCTGCAGCCCCTCCCAGCTCTGCTAGGGAGGCTTTGAATCAGCTCTGGGTGCTTGGAAATGCCAGAAGGCCACCGAAGTGCTGCATTTCAATAGAGCTATTTACCTGTGTTCATCTCTAGATAGCCCAGCCCACAGATGGGCCCGAGCTGGAAAGTTTTGCAGATTTCTATCTACAAAATAAGCTGCAAGAAGAGAGAAGCGCCCCTTTTTTTTTTTTGCTATTTTGGCTTCCCTTTTGACATTTTGCTTCTCTGTCCTCTCCTTTCTCTGTTGGGCTTCAACATGTGGTGGCAGCCATCTTGGCCTACACATGGCTGGGGCCAAGCTGGGAACCCAGAGTCCGGAGTTTTCCCTGCTCTTGGATTGTATATCGGAACCTGTAATAGTAAAGCCCTTTAAAAACCGCATCGGATTCCTGCGTCTTTCTCCATCAGCCAGCCGCTGATCCCTGGGACAGAAGGGGATCACTGACACTGCACCAGATTTTTTGTGGCACGTGCAGTGTTTCCCCACACATGGTGTATTGTTTTTGATTAGTTTATATCATAACAAAATAATAAATGTATTAGTAAACTTATAAGACATTTACAGTGATACAAAATTCTTTCTTCAATTACAAGTCATAGCCTACTGAGAAGTTGGCTTTAAGTATTTGGAATAGTATGCATTTAAAATGAGTCTAATATTAAACAAACCCTACAGACTATGCTTATTCAAATAAACACAGTATTTAGAACATATAAAATAAATATACCTCTATTAAAACATATGAGATAGATATTTATTATTTGACTAATGAGTAGACTATTTTATTTAGTTGTAATATATTTTCATTATGTTTTATTTCATTTTTAAATGTCCATTGGATATTTTAAACCAACATTTTTTTTTATCTTGGCTGTTTCTAAAACAAATGTTCAAAAAACTTTTGAGTACTGGAGAGATAGTACAGCAGGTAGGTAGGGCACTTGCCTTTCACCTGGCTGATCACTTTTGGGGTTTCAGCTGGCTGACCTGGGTTTTAATGTCAACAATGCATAATGTCCCAGAGCACTGGCAAGAGTGATTCCTGAATCAGAGCCAGGGTAAGCACTGAGCACCAATCGTAATGGTTCAAAGACTTAAAAAAGCCAACACACTCAGAAGAAACCCCAACATTTTGAAAACAAAACTGGGAAAACCAAAGAGGAAACTTTTTTAAAAAGGACTTAATGAAGAACTGCATACTTTTTTCTAAAGTGGTAAGATCAGCGCCATTCAGATAACTAACATTCCTCCCTAAATACACTCATGCCTACCACCGGAGATAAACAAAGCACATAATGCCTGTTTTGGTTGCTGTTTGTAATAATAAGAACCAATATTTTGGAATGATAGTCCAAAATTTAAGGAGGTCTCTTACTGTTAGGATAATATATAATAAGCCTCAGGGTCATATGTAACAGAGCCATACCAATTTGAAGAATACAAGATTAAAAAATTTGCTGATATTTTTCCCTTCTGGAGATGCACCACTCTCTTTCACCTCCCTCACATCCAAGTAGATGTCTTTCAATAAAACTTGTTTACTTCACTGAAAAGAAAAACAAATTAACAATAAACAAGTTGGCAGGAATAATTTGATTTTTATCTAGTACTGAAATGGTTTTATGCATCTACTCAAAAATTAACCATATCTCTTCTGTTACTATCATAAAATTTAGCTATTTAATAGAAAACATAAATTAATCTATATAATACTAGTACATGTTATGTATATGTATATATTGAGTAATAGCAGTAGTATAATTCATATTGTGTATAATATTTATACTTAATATATATATAATACTATTTAGCTGATTCTTAAGAAATATCAGTAATCCAGATTCTTAAGATATTCTCAGACTTAAAAGTATCAGACAAGATAAACACTTTGCACATTTTGTCTTAAATTTTTGTAATGTCCTTGCAGCGTGTCCTGGTTCTGGTGTGTGCGTGACAGGATGAGCCGGAGCCTTGCTTGGGCACTTCCGGTTACCCCACTTGGGTGTGTGTGCACCAACCGGCTGGCAGGGTCAGCGCCTGGAGGATGACGGGAAGATTCCCTGAGCAGCGCTGCCTGCAGGCCGGCCTCGCTGACACTCGGGTTCCATACTCTCAGGGTTCTTGTCCCTAATCCTCTTGGTTGTGCTCTCCCTGTCCTGAGCAGAGTGGGGCAAGTGTCAGCCCCGCTGGCTGCCAGGTGGGGTTTCTCCTGTGGTCTTTGCTGGAAAGGCTCTCTCCGCTCATTTGTGGTTCAGGGTGTGTGTGTGTGTGTGTGTGTGTGTGTGTGTGTGTGTGTGTGTGTGTGTGTGTGTGTACTCAGTTTCCTCTCTGCCCTTTGCTTGCACCAGAGGCTCCATCACCCATTGAGAGTGCACTGGACAATTGCTCCACACTGCCAGTTCTAGAAAGAGACTTTATTTGGGTCCCCCAAGAGTCATGCCTTAACGCATCCGGCACGCAGAGGCTTGAGTTTGTGTGTTTTGCGAGTAACGGGCGTGGGGGGCAGGGGGCACTGGCTCAAGTTCTGCCCAGGATTTCGTGGTGTGTGGCTTGTGCTGTCTCGGTGACTCTAGGGTCTGTTCCGGCATCTCCATCTGCACATGTGCACCACATGCAGCGTTGCCTGCTCCTTGGGCCGCGAGGTGCAGGAATCAACGGAATCTGCTTTCCTGCCCACCGAGTGAAAGTTCGCGATAGAACCCAGCCTTGTCGGCACAAGAGGCGTCACTTGGTCATGTGCCGTGTCACTTGGTCATGCGCTCTCCCAAGCTCTCTCGCTCACTCACCCTTTGCGCACTCGCCACTTATTGCTCACAACTCAAGTAGATCCTTCATCACTGTTGTCCCGTTACCGCCTGAGGAGGAAAGGGTTCCCTTTGTCCCTCAAACACCTTTTCTCCTGTGCCCAGGACCCCGGCTCGGGCGTCTGTCCAGATTCCCAAGGTGCACCTGTGAGGTTCCTGGGAGTGTCTCAGTTTCCGTGGGGAGAGCATGGGGCTGTGCCCTGCCGTGGGGGTCTTTTTTCCCGGATGCTTTGGAGCTGCCCGGTAGGCTGTGGTCAGCCTCCACCCTGGTCTGGAAAGTGGGCGTGTTTGCAGGACCTTTCTTTGGGAGACTGTTGGTGTCTTTTATTTCCTCTTAGATTAATTTTTGATTGTAAACTGTGATTTACAGTTGTTCATTACACATTGTTGTAGGCACTTAGAGTGTTCAGCACTACCAGTGACCTATTCCCCATTTCCTCCCAGTCATAACCTGCCGCCCCTCGAGACACATAAGGAATTTACGTTATATAGCTTACTCCAACAGTACTCTGAGAAATGGCAAAAAAAGTTCAGAAAATAAATCAGCAAGACCCAGTTTATGACTTGATCACTTGATCACTTGAATCCCGATATTCATCGATTTGCTCGAGCGGGCACCAGTAACATTTCCATTGGACCCTATCACGTGCCAATGTAGCCCAATGGCATCTGGTTGATTCAGGAATATGAAGAGCCTCAAACCGTTCCTTCCAGGGTCTTAACAAGGAAGTCTGACCATCTTGTAGGTGGGCGGCCACGTGATCTTTTGACATCCCGTGGGATCCAGTCGGTAACGGCTCTAGTCCAGCGGTTGTCTCCAAATCGCATTACATGTCCAGCCCATCTGATTTTCGATGCCTTGGCAAACGAGACAGCGTCCCTGATTCTGGAATAGCGACGGAGGTCAGAACTCCGGATTCCTTCTCTCACTTGAGTGAGGCGTGATATTCCAAGCATAGCTCTTTCGATGCCTCTCTGGGAGACCCGAATAGCATTCTCATCCTGCTTTCGTAGGGCCCAGGTCTCTGAGGCGTATGTTAATGCAGGGAGAACGGTGGAGTCCAAGAGATGTGCCCGGAGTACTGTATAATTTTGACCTATGTAAGTAGGAAAATCCTGCCCCTCGAAATGTTGCAGGTGTGGCTGTGGTGCCCAGCTTCATTGGCAGATGGCAGACCTTCACTGGCAGGAGACAGGCTTGCCTACACCCAGGGTTCTGCCCCTTGGGCCCTGGATGATTGATGGTCTGACATAAAGACTGCCCACCCAGAGCCACGGCAGAGCCTGGCAAGCTACCTGTGGTGTATTCAATATGCCAAAAACAGTATCAATAATGGACCTCATTCCCAACGAATGGAGACATTACTGGTACCAGCTCAAACAAATCGATGAACAAAGGCAAGACAAGTGACAAGTTACAAGTATCTATTATATTTATAAGGAAGCCAAAAATGATTACATTTTTCTTCTCCTATAGGTTCTGTTCAAAGATCACAAAATAGAAACAAACATTTTTGCTTTTTTCCAAATATTAATCATCTTTTGAGCCCTAAGGCTCAGATTTTAAATCTATAAAACATTGCAAAGTCATATCATATTAACTTATTGAGACTAAACATTTTATCACTGAATGATAAATATTCTATTTTTTCTAATTAATCATGTATCAATATTTATATACCAAATCTCATTTTGCTTTTTAATATCTTTCATGACTCATTCTATGATAGCCAAAGAATTTCACAACTAAAAACAGTGATTATCAGGCCGGAGCGATAGCCCAGCGGGTAGGGCATTTGCCCGTGGCTGCCTGTGCCGGCCTGGGTTCGATCCCCGGTATCCCATATGGTCCCCCCGAGCACCCGACAGGAGTAATTCCTGAGTGCAGAGCCAGGAGTAGCCCTGAGCATCGCCGGTGTGACCCAAAAAAGCAAAAAAAAAAAAAAGTGATTATCTTAAAGCTATTTATTTGTTAGATTTTTTGGGTCACACCCATCTGTGCTTAAGACTTACTCCTGGCTCTGTACTAAGGAATCATGCCTTGCACAATATCGGAGAGTGTATGAGGTGTCAGGAAATTAAACTTGAGCTGGCTGCTTGCAAGACAAGCCCTTTATTCCACCATCACCGCAGCCCTAATTTTCTTTATTTTATTCTCTCTTTTTGGTGAAGCGATATAATTTTTATTGAATGAAAGCTGAGAAAGTTATGAAGGAGAGAAAGAGAGGAAGCATATGTTCAAGAGATAAAAGGAGCTTCTTCCGAGTGAGCAAAGAGACAGCAACAAACAAGTGTGATGTATTCCAGGGAGAACATGGGCTTACACAGAGCAAGGCCAACAATCATTTTCTTAATTTTTTTTTTTTTGGGGATCATACCTGGCGATGCTCAGAGTTTACTTCAGGCTCTTCACTCAGGAATTACTCCTGGAGGTTCTCGGGGACCATATGGGATGCCAGTGATCCAACCCAGGTCCACTGTGTGCAAGGCAAACACCTTACCCGCTGTGTTATCACTCCTGTCCCTCATTTTCTTAATTTTTTTTTTTTTGCTTTTTGGGTCACACCCGGCGATGCTCAGGGGTTACTCCTGGCTCTGCACTCAGGAATTACTCCTGGCGGAGTTCGGGGACCATATGGGATGCCGGGATCGAACTTTTTTACTCATCTATATTTATTTACATAGACATTATTATATATTTATATATTTACATGTAATAAATATATATTTTATATATACTTATATAGATGGTTATAACGTAGATGTTTACTCATCTATATTTATTTATTCCAGCAAGGCATTTTCCTTCCTCATGGTCTTCATGGATTAGATTCAGAGACACATAACTTTTTTCTTCTTCGTGCCAAAGATGGCAGTTGAGTTTTGTTTTATGGTGTCAAGGGAACATTAATGTGTTCAATTTATGTGCTGACTGCTCATCTCTTAGCACTGTTTTCTGGGGGTGGTCACATCCCTTTTAGAGGTGATAATCACAAACACCTGGCTGTACTCAGACAGAAATCATAGGCACCCTGGGAAGCCTGGCCCCACGGACAGCATGGCACCAGGGAGAGCAGAGCTTGCAGGCTCTAAGAGCAGCGCTGCCGAGCAGCATTATACTTTGCACACAGTGCATTGTGGTGCATGTAATTACACCAAGACTAAACTCAATATCCCTTTCAACACAGGCATACACCACTATGTCCCATAACTTTCATTAATTAAATATCAGACTCTTCTTTTCAATATCCTAATAATAGTCATGTTTTTCATATATCCATCATATAATGGGACAAATAAATGAACACTTTGCACTGAGGCAGCTACTTGAATGTAGAATATTTAATAATGCGGTTTTCTTTTAATATGATTTCTATTTTACCTAAACCTTTTCTCTGCTGTATCCATATTTATTTCTGGTCATTTAAATATGCATTAAATGTTATTTTAATATTGCAATTAGATTATTTTAATAACTTTCATGGATTATATATAATAATATATACTATGCATAAAGTCTGCATCTTAAAATTAAATTTTCAATGACAATTACATTGTCAAGAGAGTTAGACTATAATACAAATGTAACATGTTAAGTTTATATGATAAATTTGAAGTCTTTGAAAAGTCATACTGATTTTAGGCAAATCTTTTTTAGTTAAAAATTATGCAAACCAGTTGTAATAGCTGACATTGAATTTTAAAATAAATAGAAGAAAGCAGTTCAGACTTGTTGGTACATGATCATATTGTCTACTTATAAATGTGAATGCAGGCTGGAGGAAAAGTGCTAGATTTTTGTCAGTATCAAATCAGTATCAAATCATCCAGTGGAAATTATGGGTTTAAATTTATAAGTATGAAAAATTATGTCGCTTCTACCAAGATACAATTATACCATTATTTATAAAATTATGTTAAATAATGCAAGTATATATTCCCTAGTACTGGAGTGTGAATGATTCTATTTCCGTTATGATACTGGCACTGGCAGTAAAATCTACTTTACCTTTTTGACATTCCCAAGTGACACACAAGTATACCTACACTACATACATTAACCACAATTATCTCTAATTATTAGAAATTAAACCATTGTATCTGAAAAGGAGTTATGAATTGCTTATGGATATGCTACACAGATAATAATTTCAGAATCATCATTATATATATATAACACTTTATATATTATTACTTCATTTAACAAAGGAAGTACTACTCAACAGTTCTGTTTTTAAAAAAGTAGGACAATATTTTTAAAATCAGAAATGGGGCGGAACAATAGTACAGTGGGTAGGGCATTTGCCTTGCATGTGGTCCACTTGGGTTGGTCCCCAGAGCACAGCCAGGAGTAATTCCTTAGTGCTGAGCCAGGCGTAAACCCTGAGCATCAGTGAGTGTGACCCCAAAATAAAAATGCAAAATGCATACATACATACATACATACATACATACATACATACATACATACAATCAGGAACAGGAAGAATGGATGGCAAAGGTCAAGGAGATTAGAAAGAGCAGAGTGAGGACTGTTGCACCATTTTATAACTCAACATTGAGGTGTCTAATTCAAGTCACTTCCTCTGGGATTTGAATGAATTCTTTGACTTCCTTGATCTGTGAGATACAGTACAATCTCACCAATTAGGGTTTACTTTTGAGAATCTGCCAGTTATTATTTGTACTTTTAATGATATTTTGTTATTTTTGCTCTATTGTGTTATAAGGTAGTGATGCAGAGGGCGTGGGAAGGTGGAACAGTAGCTGCACTAGTTTACCCAATTGATAGTCATTTTAAATCTTGACCCCTAAAAGGTGTCTGACCACAGGACAGGTGAGTGATTTTAGCAAATAAAAGGTACAGCCCACTGGCCAGGCAATTAGCTCTTTGCTCCTTCACAGATGACTGGATACAGGGATCTTATCCGTGTGTACAAGGCCATGGCTAGAGACTAAGGAAAGCCAAATTAAGAGGGAACTGCTGAAGTACAGTCCTAAAGAGAAGAGTGACCCAGTACAGATCAGCAAGCCTCAGAATGGGGTCATAGGCAACAGCATAGGGAAAAGATCAGGTCATTATACGTTGGCGGCAATGGATGGTGAGAGAGGAATTGAGTGACATAGTACATAAGAAACCCAGACTTTTTTTTTTATTTTGGGTCACATCCAGCGAAGCTCAGGGGTTACTCCTGGTTCTGCACTCAGGAATTACTCCTGCTGGTGCTCAGGGGCACCTGATGGGATACCTGGGATCGAACCCAGGTCGGCCGCGTTCAAAGCAAACACCCTGCCCGCTGTGCTATCGCTATGGCCCCAAATAAAAGCAGACTCATTTATTTGAGTTGAACTTTACTTTTTAGGCTTCAGAGTTTTGTATGCTAATCGTTTATACAATTCTCAAGAACCGAGGTTCTCAAGACTAAATCCACTTTCACTCTAACAATAATATCATTAAAATAGAACTAACGTGTTTGATTTTGATGAACCAAATTACTGCACTTTTACTATCACCAAGTGCCCAAGACCCTCTACTACTGTCTTCCTGTCTTTCCTAGTTACTTTCTTCCTTCTCCCTCTTCCCCAGCATTTAGTAATCTCAATTTTTTATTCAAGAGGAAAGGTTGGGTCCTCATTAGATATTGTCCATTCCCTTTTTTTATTTTTACATACAACAGGTAAGATATCCTCTGGCATTACAGTATTTGTTCTCCCACTTATTTCACTTAACATGATGCTGTCTAGTCAGTTGAAGTAGTAATCTTCTTAGGATAAGCTGGAAACCATATCAGAAGACTGGCTGCTCTGAGCCTGCCATTTGGCAAGGAGATTCAAAATAGTCATGTGAAACACACAAGCACACATACACACACACACTACTGCTTAGTTGCTTGTTCTGCTCTCCAAGCCCACATGCAAGTAATATATATGAAATTATCTGGGAACTTCAGATAGTGAAGGAACCACATCAGGATAAGAATTTCCTTCATTCTTAACTTTGGCTAAATCTCACAATACCCCATCCTCACTGTACAAACAATGAAAAACAACATATGGACACTGTTGAGGTGAATTAGTAAGAGTATTCTTCCCTACAGAAAGGAAGGGAGAGCTATTGATGAGGAATGATACATGCATTTTTTAATTTTTGACAAGTCATTTCCAAATTTGTTTGGCTTGTGTTGAATAGTGAGTCTTAAATTTCTCAGAAAAGACTTTCTATTGGCTAACCTAAATTGCTGAAGTAGTGCCATTTAGTGTTAGATAAAAGAGTTGATGGAAAGGATCTGACATATTCTACAGTAACTGCTCAAGGCTAACTCATTTCCTTTTTCATCATTTCAGACTAAATTAACAAGCTTCCAGAGACGGTTGACTCACTCTCTATTTAAGAGAGGAATATGATGAGGACTTGAAAAAAATGTCAGTGGGGCAAGGGGGTGAAGATATGCCCTATGAGTCACTTGACTGAGATAACTGATTTTGTTATGCAGATGGACTGGCTGCATAGATGCCAGTGGTTTTCTGAGATCACAGCAGTTTTGTCTAGTAAGCAAGCATTCAATGTAGACACGTGCCTCATCCATCTACTAAAACACTAATGTGTGCAGTGGCATATCAGTAAGAAACAGGTTTTTATCTCTATTCATAAGTAATAGGCACTATATAAGTATGTATATCAGACACATTTTCTTTAATAATGGAAAATTATTTCAGCAATTCTTAGAAGAGCAGAAAACTTAAAGGATATGAGGAACATTCAGTGAAGCTATGTTGGAGACTGAAATTAGACTCAGGCTGAGACCTAGCAATAATGTTGAATTTTATTACTTAAAAAATATTGCTAAGTCGCATGCCATTTATGTACTGTACTAAATGACTCCAATATAAATTACTAACTTTAAAAATCGTTATTTAAATGCAGTTACTGTTTTGCATCCTCTTTGCATCTTTAGATGTCTCGAACATTAATTCTATAATGTAAAGATGTAGAACTTTTCACTATTGTCTCATTCTGTCATTTTTCCTAAGCAAATATTTGATGAAAAAAAATTCCTGAAGTTGGCAAGTTTCACTCAGCTCAAAATTTTTTGCAGTGACATTTTAGGCTACTTTTATTTTTACCAGTCAAAAAATTGTCTTTCTGACTGAGCAAGTTTTATTGCTGTGGAAGATTAACTGGGAGTGTCAAGAATAAGAAAACATGTCAGACATTTTGTACTCTTTCTGTCACTGGGTCATTCATTTATTCAGTCATTCACATGATTAGTTCATTCTTTCAGATGCAGTACGGTCCTCATTTACATTTTTATATATTTAAATGAACTAATTACGGAAAGAACAGCCAGAAAAAATGAAAGTCAGTGGGTATAATAGCAAATGTGGAAACAACACAAGACAGTTCTTCTCTCTTTAAAACTGTCAAGGCTTCTTGATATGAGTACCCAAGATGCACTAGAGCTATTTGAGGAAAACAGAAGTTTCTCTATTGCCAAAGGCAGGCATTCATTGCTGTACTATACAGATAAAGCCTTTTGTAGACACTCTATCTTGTTTGAAACTTCCACCTGATAAAGATATTCATGGAAGGAAATTCCTCTATTCAAAAAAATTAATGTAAATTTCCAGGAAACATACAAATAGCTTTATTTCTGTCTAAGCTGTTCAGTATTGTGTATGTTCCTATTGTAGCTGTTGGAATGTAATATCACATTGACATTACAATGGTGTTTTTCTTATCCTGATAATCTTGTCAGAAAACATAGAGCCTATTATTCCCCCATAGGAGAAGAAATAGGTTCCAAGCCCTCCACAGAGGAAGACTCTGACATCACTGTGTAGGCTTCTTTGGGGGGTCAGAGAGAGGGAGCTGGGGCTGGAAGACACACCCCACTTCTAATGTGACAACTTCCTTTTTAATGTGTCATCTGGCTTTTTACATTCCCTTCTCTAATATCGTGGCATCAAAAGATAAATAGTTATTGTTTCAGCATATACTCTCAAATATTTGAAATACTTGAAGAAATCTATTCTGAGGGAGAGGCTGATGAAACCTGTTTCTCTCATAAATTTGTCCTTCTCCCATTAGTCTCAGGATCTATCATGACAGGCTTTTAGGAAAATCCAATATATTATAATCTTTTAACTATAACATGGACATGCTAAGAATGAATGCTCTATTGTTACTTTATAGCTAGTGTAATTCCAAACTGCTCAAAATTTTTGAGTATTTTTTTTTTCTGGTAGATGCAGGACTCTGAAGTTTTGTCAAAACCAGGTTTTCTAAAAATTATATTAAATTTATTAGCACAAATACTAAAATATGAAATTTCTTTTGTTTTTATGGTAGATAGTGTTCTGTGCTTTATAAACAGTAACTCGTTTTCATTTTTATTTTTATTACCCTTTTATTTGGGCCACCTGGCAATGCTCAGGGGTACTCTGGGCTTTGCACTTACTCCTGTTGATACATATGTGTGCATGTATGTATTCAGGTATGTAATATATGATATGTGTGCATATATATGGCAGTGCTTGGGGGACTATCTGGGATGCTGGGGCTCAATCCCAGGCCATATTTTTGCAAAGCAGACACCTTACCCACTGTACTATCTCTCCAGTCCAAGAGATGACATAAAAGACATATTTTTAGATGACATAAGTCAAAAAGCAGCCAGATACTTTACCTTGGTAGGATCCAAAAAAAAGGGTTTAGTCAGATAAGGACTTGTGTCTAGAACAAGAATTGAAAAGACCCCAAAAATCAATCATGCATGTCAGTCATATTTATTTTAAATAAATTAATATAAAATAAATCCATGACATGTAAAGTAAAAAATATTAAATAATGACAGGTTGCTGTTTGTTTCAGACCTAGTGCAAACACAATGGGTTCCAACGGTTTCTTGAGTCTGAGTTTGAGCACCTGCCTTGACCACTTACCAGCAATTTAGCAGTGTTGAAGGGAATGGCCAACTGTTACTGTCAAAAACTTCCTCATTTGGAAACTCAGGACTGTATTTCTCTGTATCTCTACATTTCTCTGCCTCTGTGTATTAATGTATGCAAATATGTATTATGCAAGCATAAATATAGTCAGCTGTCTATCCATCATATAACCTATAAATCTATTTATATATATGAATGAGCATGTATATTACATATGAGGAACAACCTAAAACCTGAGCTGCGCAGGAGGAAGAGAGCAGCATGCAATGCCTTCAAAAACATCGAAGAGATAGCTAAAAAGACAAAGAACCTCTAGCTCCGAGCACATCCCTTTAACTCCACCATTCTCCCTGCATTAACATACGCCTCAGAGACCTGAACCCTACGAAAGCAGGATGAGAATGCTGTTCAGGTCTCCCAAAGAGGAATCGAAAGAGCTATGCTTGGAATATCACGCCTCACTCAAGTGAGAGAAGGAATTGAGCTCCGACCTCCGTCGCTGTTCCAGAGTCAGGGATGCTATCTCGTTTGTCAAGGCATCAAAAAATCAGATGGGCTGGACATGAAATGGGATTGCTGGACTAGAGCCGTTACTGACTGGATCCCACGGGATGTCAAAAGATCACGTGGTCGCCCACCTACAAGATGGTCAAACTTCTTTGTCAAGACCCTGAACGAATGGTTTGAGACTTTGTATTCCTGAAGCAAGCAGATGCCATTGGGCTACACTGGCACATGATAGGGTCAATTGGAAATATTACTGGAACCTGCTCGAGCAAATCGGCGAATAACGGGATGCCAGGTGATCAAGTGATACATACCGTATATGTATGTTTTCAGGCATGTAATAGATGATATGAGTGCATATATATGTATCAAAGTTTGCTGTTACTCTCTCCTTTTGTTTCAAAATGCAGGATGGGGTCTGTGAAATAGGTCAAAGAACTGAGTGCATGCTTTGCAGGAGGCCTGAATTTGATCTCCTCCACCATAGGGGTTTTTAATCATCGCTAGAGCAAACTCAAGTACTGAGCTGGGAATAGCTCCTGAGCACCACCATGTGAATATACAGATGAATATATAGATAAATGTAGACATAAGGATTCTGTTTTCATTTATTCTCAGACTCTAGTACAGCTTGTCAACAGTATTTTGAGAGTCAGTTCTTAAACCCTAGAGGTCTTTTACCAGAGTTCATTTTAACCTATACATTATCAGAGAAATGTGCATGCTCTGCATAAAAACACTTGTTTTATTTCAGTATCTCTTAATCTTCAAGTTAAGAAAGCAAGGAATTGGCTGATGTTTATAGAACTATGAATTATTCAAAACTTCTTTCAGATGTCTTGTACTTGGATATTTTTATTGAAATGTAGCAGCTTGGGTGGATTTCCGTCTCTCCTTGGGCAAGTATACTTCCATCAGATTCAACTTCACTAAATAAGCGTGTATTTAGAGAAAGGCATAATATAGATATTTTTAGATAATAAAAGTATAACTATTTTAATATTCAGTCTCAAATAGTGTATTAATTATGCTACTATTTTTAGAAATGCAAATTTCTAAAAAAACTTCAAACATTTAGGTAATAACCTGGTTGATACCCATTTTAAGAAAATTTTCAAAGCAGAATGGATATTGAGTAAAAATAATTACTAACAACAGACATATGTACTTGACACCATAGATTTGATCATTTTCAGCATTTTTACCCTCTTTTTAATTGCTGAAGACTTACTATATTAGTTTTATTAGTTGTTCATAGATATGTTCCATTGTTACATATCTTGATAATGAAATATTGCTATATCTGAAAAATACATGAAAATAAATTTTTATAATATTCAGTGTTTTTTCATATCATCAATGCAAACTCTACATTTATACAAAATTAATCACATAAAATTAGTGAAATATTTTAATATTCAATTGACTAAAAGTAGTATATAGAGCTTGAAATTGTAGGATTCAGAGACATTATTTCTTTTGGGATTCTTATTTTAACCTAGAAGTTTTATATAAGTTTAGGTGAGGCAGTGGGGAATGTACTTCTTTCTTAGCCATGTTTCTTACTGGTTGTTGATGCTTAGTCAGCATAGAAACCTAGATAAAGGTATACTATCATGACTAGAGTCTCTATCTCTATCTACTCTCTCTGTCTATCTATCTATATATATATGTGTGTGTGTGTGTGTGTGTGTATGTATATATATATACATAACATATATATGTAGGTATATACACATATGTGTTCGTGTGTGTATGAATGTCTGTTTAAGTCTGACTTTAAACTATCATTCTTATTTAAAAAAATTATTATACTACAGTGTGATGTACAATTACAAAATTAATGATTGGTGGGAACATGCTTGGCGCCATGTTGGAGAGCTGGTGGTAGTGGCTCGGGAGGTGCTCACTGGCTCTGTCTCGCTCTCTTGCTAGCTTCCCCGACTCCCTTTGGTGCCCTCCTCCCTGTCGCCTACCAAAGTGTGTGCGAGGGAGGGGGAGGCGTGGGGGGGTGGGGGGGAGGCGTTGCAGTCCTGGGAGAGCAGCCGCAGACCGAGGCGAGACTGCAAACCCGGGGAAGTCATCCATGAGTCATCCTCTCTGGACCTCAGAGGCTCATGGACGCCGAGAGGCTGCTGGAGGCGCTGAAAGATTTTGAGAAGAGGGGGAAAAAGGAAGTTTGTCTAGTCCTGGATCAGTTTCTTTCTCTGTAGCCAAAACTGGAGAAATGATGATGCAGTGGTCCCAATTTAAAGGTTATTTTATTTTCCAACTGGAGAAAGTGATGAATGATTTCAGAGCTTCAGCTCTTGAACCAAGAGGCCCTCCCAATCCTAATGTTGAATATATTTCTTTCGATGAAATGAAGGAGAGAATACTGAAAACTGTCACTGGATTTAATGGGCAGGCTCTTAATACTATTTTATTTTTTTTAATATTTTATTATACCACCTTAGATATACAATTACAAGATGTTCATGTTTGAGTTTTGGTTCTAAAGTGTTCCAACACCCAACCCTCTACCTGTGCCCATTTCCCATCACCAATGTCCCCACTCCCTCCCTTCCCCCAGCCTGCCTCCATGGCAGGTTCTTTATCTCCTTTCTCTCTCTCTCTCTCTCTCTCTCTCTCTCTCTCTCTCTCTCTCTCTCTCTCTCTCTCCTTTCTTACACATTGTGGATTGTAATATATTCTAGAATGTGATTGGTTCCACTAGTTTGATGTACTGCTCCGCCGCAAGTGGGCACATGACTCAGGGAAAGCCAGATGGCAGCTCCCCCCCCACTCCCTTGCCTCTGAGTCTCTGCATCATGGCCGAGAACCCTGAGGCAGTTCATGGGCGGGGCCACCAGGCCTCCAGGATGGGTCAGAGAGGGGAATGGAGACCCTAGCTCCATCTCCAGGAACACCCGGTGACTTCCGCTTCTGAGAGCCCCCTACCTGGTCTCGACACGGCTGCTCTGAGCTGGTCTTGAGTTCAGCTTCTCTCTTGCGTGGGTTTTGTTGAGCTGTGGAGTCTGGATCGTGAAAATGGTGGCTATTATGGTGAGCAAGTCTCATCCGGCTGCTTCCTAGGCCCTACGGAGGTGATGGGCCAACACCCAAACTCATATTGCCTCCTGGGAGCCTCATGGTCAGCTGAGCTAGGGGAGAGCTGGATGGCATGGTGGCTGAGAACTCTTAATACTATTTTAAAGGTTTAAGTTTTAGCATAACTTATTTTTTTCTTTCAGACTTAATATATCTGGTTGTTTGATAATTGTTTCTCCATTAGAAAAAGTTTCAGGTCTCGTGTAGGACTAATTGATTTTCTGCTTATAAGTATTTAAAACATTACTTCCTTTCTTTTTATTTTTTATATACATTTATTGGTATCAGTGGCATCTGAACTTTAAAAATGGATATGACAGAAATAAATGATATAAAATGTTTTCCGGTTTCTCCATTTCCCATTTTGTCCTGGGTGTTAATACTCTTCATACTTTGTATAGAATTTGTATCTTACTGAAATGAGTAACTTTTAAAATAAAAAAGTATAAAAGTATTCTACTTGGTGACAGAATGCCTTCTTCAACAGTAATGACAATATTTAGTAGTTTGTGAAAACATTGCACTGAAAGCTACTCTGCATTAAAAGCTGATCTTTAAAAACAAAAACAAAACAAAAACAAAATTAATGATTGGGTTTTAGTCATACCATGTTGCAGCACCCACACCAGAGCACCCTTCTCAATACCAATGTCTCGATTCCCTTCCCTTCCCTCAACCTGCCTCTCTCCCTCCTCCTCCTCCTCCTCCTCCTCCTCCTCCTCCTCCTCCTCCTCCCTCCTCCCTCCTCCCCTCCTCCTCCTCCTCCACCTCTTCCTCCTCCTCCTCCTCCTCCTCTTTCTTTTTCCCTTTTTCTCCATGTGGGTGGGGGTTGCCCAAAGACCACCCAGGGTAAGAATGAGGAAGACCTGAACTTGCCAGACTTTAACTGTGCAACAGGAGTGGGAAGGACTTGGGAAGAAACATCTGCCATGCCACAGCAGGGGAGTCCTGGAAAGCAGTTTCCGTTTACTGAACAAAGTTTAAGCCTTTTTTACAATTTTTGGATGGAGGGGGTACAAGCACAAATCACTGGTATTTGCAAGCTCCTGGGCCTTGCAATCACAGATTTACATATTCTTGTTGGTAAGAAAACCAGGCACACCCTGCCTCACCTTAGCTTGGATAAGCACGGATGTTTTGGGTTTAGCCATATGGGCAGGGCCCATTTCTGGGTCCTGCCCTTAGGGGCTTTGTGGTGGGAAAGTTCTGAGCCCTTATGGGGAAGTGCTGGACCCTAAGGCTATCCGCTCAGAACCCAACATCTCTCTATCTCTCTCTCTTCTTTTTCCTTCTCTTACACATTGGGGCTTGCAGTACATACATTTATGGGTTATCACATATATCCCCATGACTATGTTCAATGCTCAGTTCTAGTCTGGTGTTACCATTTCCAATACCAGAAATGGTAATCCTTACCTTTTAAAAATTATTATTATTATTATTTTGCTTTTTGGGTCACACCGGTGATGCTCAGGGGTTACTCCTGGCTCTGCACTCAGGGATTGCTCCTGGCAGTACTCGGGGTACCATACGGGATGCCGGGATTGAACCAGGGTAGGCTGCATGCAAGACAAACGTCCTACCCTCTGGACTATCACTCAGGCCCCTAATTCTTATCTTTTAAAAAGAAATCCCTCCTTCCACTTAATGATTCTAAGATACTAACAATAAAGAACAAAAATATTTATCCTCTCTGAACTGTAAAAAACGTTTCCTATTTTTTATCTATTTATATTTTGTCTATTTATATAATTTTTAAGAGTTGACAAAGGGTCTTTGAACACAAATGGTTTTTTTGGGTAAGATTGTTTATAAAAACGTGCTAACAAATCCTTTCTGTGGGTGTATTGCACTAGATATATGATTATGTTCATAAGGGATTCAGATAGTCTAGATTATCCAGTAATTCCTTTTACTTTCACGATTCTCAATTCCACATTCCACGTGCTTTGCCTCACTCTTTGCCAAAAGTACCAGGCTATTTTCAGACCTTTCAGTCTTTTGCTTCATACAAAATGAAAATTATCCAAAACAGCTTATGAACCAAAGTTTTCCAGATACTATGCAATCAGCTGAGCTACTTGAGATTCAGCCTTTTTTTCCTTCTCCACACATTTTCTACACTAACATGTGGATGTTTTTCAGGGATATTTGTATGCAATGCCTAAAGTGTTGTTTTTGTCATCTATTTTCAGATGGAAGATACTTTTGAGTGTTACTTAGCTACTTAATTTTTCAGCTCGTATATGCTATGTTTTCTTTAGTTTGGTGCCTTTTACTTTTATGACTAAGATCCTTGATTTTTTTGCATCTCTAATTTTATTTGCCCCATTTTCTACTGTGCATATGAGATTCTTCTCCATGTTCCTATCATAACATTTTTCATCATTTTCTAGTCAATTTATTTATTACAGGAGTTTCTGATTATCTTATTATTTTCTTTCTATGAATTGTTAACATTATTTTTATCGTCCTAGTATATAAATATAAATAGATCATTATCACTATCACTATTTTCCAGTTCATCATCAATTGAGCGGGCTTGAGCGGGCTCCAGTAACATCTCCATATGTCCTGTCTCATGCTAGTAGAGCCCAAGGGCATCTGCTTGCTCCAGGAACATAAAGACCTCAAACCAATATATTAGGTCATGGTTCCTGTGTGAACCAAAGTTCCTGTGGTGAACATGGCTTACACACAATATAAACAGCACCTTAGTGGTTTTATCATCTTCAAATGTCTGCACTTAACACATTCCCCTCTTTATAAGGGACTTAGATTTTCGTCTCAGATCAGAAAGTGTGGAATCTAAATTAGACCTAACTCAACCGGGGCTATATATACACTCTGTGGAAAGGTGAATAATGAGATACAGGATGAGCTCTGAAGTTTTATGAAGCCTCAAATCAATATCAATAGACTACCAGGAAAAAGAAAATCTTCAGTATGTTTTCTATTTAACTCAATGGGGAAATCTAACTTTTATAGATCTGTGAATTGATAATGGTAATAACTTCACATTATGTTTCTTTCTATTCTAACATTTAGTAAATTCACCCATGCTCTTCTAAATGAGAATACATGTTTATGACCAATAATAATTAGGGGGCAAAGAGTAGACCAAAATGCATCAGTTTTAATAACACATAGTAGCAAAAAATTGAAATACAAATATAATTGTGATATTATGATTATAACCAGAAAAATAGGATTTTTTCTGAATTTAAAAGCTCCTGATCTTGAAAACAACAGTCTCAGTTTTTTCCCTAAGCATTTGATGCATGATATGTTTGAGTTTGCACAGAATTAATTATAAACATTAGATAAATGATGCAATATCTCATTTTCTAGTAGAACTAATAAGCAATGTGGTTGTGAAAGACTATAATAGCTCTATCTTAAAATAAGTTCAAAGAAACTTGGGGCTGTACAAAAAGTTCTATATATTTTTCTTAGTTATCTCTTAATGTTTAGCAAATGTCTGTTATGATTGATTTTAGATTTAAAACTAGATAGCAGGTAGGGCCAGTGCACTGGTACAGGGATTATGTGTTTGCCTTGCACATAATTGGCACCAGTTTTATCCCTGGAACTACATATGGTTCCCCAGAACCTCCATACATATATTCTCTATTTAACTCAATAGGGAAATCTAACTTTTTGTAGATCTTTTGTAGATCTCACAGACATAGGGCAGAGCTGCTACTGGCTCTCCCTGTGCCCAGCCACTCACAAGGCGCCCGGAAGGGATGGCGGGTTCTAGCCCTGGCCTGCCACCCCAGTAGAGCCTCGCAACAAGCCATACGACCCCCACTCCATGAGGGCCTCCATTTTCCACATCCGGACTTCCCCCTGTCAGAACTCCACCCAGCAGACCAGCCTATCACAGCCCAGACGGCGTGGCTGCTTGCGGCTGTGCGGTTCATCAATAAATGATGGATTTAGAGATGACTACAAGAGTATACTACCCTGCATGGCAGAGCCTGGCAAGCTACCTGTGTCGTATTTGATATGCCAAATACCAGTAACAATTATAGACCTCATTCCCATGACCTGATGGAATGGTTTGAGGCTCTTTATGCTCCTGGAGCAAGCAGGTGCCCTTGGGCTCTACTTGCATGAGACAGGTCATATGGAGATGTTACTGGTGCCCACTCGAGCAAATCAATGATGAACGGGAAGACAGTGATACAGTGATACAGTAGATCTTTATTATATCATTTTTGTGTGTATGTGTGTTTTGGAGCCACAGGTAGCTATGCTCTGTGCTTAGGGTTTACTCCTGGCTCTGGCCTCAGGAATCTTACTACCAGGGCTCAGGGGACCATACAGGGTAGGGTGATGAAATCAATTTTGGTCATTCATAAGGCAGGCGCCCTACCCACTGTACTATCTTGCCAACCCACTATCTTCTTATTCTTTCTACCTCATATCATGACCTCTTCCCCCATATGGTCATATGTCGCACAAAATCATTTGTAGAACCTTTCCCCAGTTTCATCTCAGTGTGCTTACTAGTGTTATGATAAGGAAGGAATTTTATATATCTTCTGTGGTGAAAAGAAATTTCTGCAAAAAATATTTCTATTGTCTAAATCAAAATGAGAACTATAAATGAGCCAAACTCCATTTCCTACTGAGATTTCCAGGATCCTCAAGAATGAACACAGAGTTCAGTTGTTTCTCACAGGGGGTGGGAGGAGGTGAACGAGATGAAAAATTTCAGCAGACAGAGTCAGTAGGGCTTAATGAGGCTCATTTCTCAACAAGGCATGATAAATGACAATACATGCATCTGAATGCCAGCTATTTCTCTGGTAACTCGGATAGCTGTTTTCAGGCAGTGCAAAACCATGGCGATTCTGAGAAGAAAAGCTTAAATTTCCTAGGTCATTAGGTAAGGACTTCACTGAATATTTAAGTTTTTTTTTCAATTAGTTTTTATGGTAAAACAAATTTCAAAAGGTGATCTCTAAGAGGATGACAAACTAACTTAAAAAATGATAGAGTAGGTAAGATTAATGAGATGTTTTATATATACTGCACTTTAATATAAGCATTAATATTTATAGAAATTTTAATATAAGTTTTCATAGCAGGGATCATATTTTCTTAATATATATATATCATCTAACTTCAAGAGATCAAGGGTTATTTTCCAGAAAGAATTGCAAGTATAAGAACTACATTAGGAAATAGCTGGAGCCAATCAGATGGTGGCTCACTTTCTTTCTTTGTCTCTTTAATAGGAAAATAATTATGATATGATTGGAAGTCTGAGAAGAAAATGCTTTCAAATTAAAAAAATTAATACATTGTATAATGATAATAGGGTACACAAGCAACAGTGGACTTTTTGTCAGTCTAGGGTATACTTTACTAGAAATATAATATCTATATTCCACACAGTGCTGTTATTCACTAAGGAATGGTACTTATTTTAGTCTTAAAGGCTTAGTCCTTTATTCTTAGCAACTTATATTTGAGGAAAATTAAATATTTTTAGGGACATCCTAAAATTATTTTTAATTTCTTTTAATCTAATGTTGAAAGCAATACTTTCAAATCTCCCAAATTACGCTTTTACAGGGATTCATTAAACAAATTATAACAAATAAAACATTATTCTATTCATAGATGATATGATATTCTCTTTAGGATCTCCTAAAGATTCCATAGGGGTGAGCCAAATAGTTCAAAAGATTGGCATTTATGCCTGGTAGGCATAAGGGGCCAAATGATCTCATGACTCCCAGCAACACTAAACCTGAGCAACATTGCACTGTTAGAGCTTAGCATTGAATCATCCAGGTTCTGTATTTAAAGGAGTGGCCTCTGAGTTTCTTAGAGCATCTGGAAGACCCCCACAAATAATACAAACATTATGTACTTAAAATATACATTATAAATATTTTATATTTTGTGTAGGGGCATACAAATAATAAAATATTTGTCAGTATAATAAGTCCTAGGAACAATGATATTTAGCAAGGTTAAAAATATAAGGGAAACACCCACAATTCTATTGTATAAACTCTATACTAGCAATCAACAATTACAATTCAAAACTGTAAATCTAATAATTACATCCAGAACACTGAACATTAAAATTATGTATACTTTGTATGAATGTTTATGTCTTCAGAAATCATTTGTTGAAATCTTCATCTACAAGATGACAGCATGAGAAATAGGACTTTGGAAGGTAACTGTCATGACAAAGGAGTCCACATGAAT
The DNA here is from genome assembly GCA_021461705.1 of Cryptotis parvus. Lineage (NCBI taxonomy): Eukaryota > Metazoa > Chordata > Mammalia > Eulipotyphla > Soricidae > Cryptotis > Cryptotis parvus. The sequence continues at coordinate 6,661 of JAJIBD010012813.1, read as the reverse complement.
GAAAATATCACTCTATTAGAAAAAGATGCCCTGGGAGCTTGCTGGATTTTCTACCATGTAAAGAAGATTTAAGTGAAAATGTGCGTACTCTGATGTAGGCTGGTTATTCCTTTAGTATGAGATGGAATGTTGTTGCATTGGTCTTGGACATCTTGGTCGCTAGAACTGCAAGAAACACTTTTTTGTTCAGGGCTGGAGAGTTAGATAAGGAGGATGGCACTTGTCCTGTTTGCAGTGGACCCTGGTTCAAACAGTAACCCAGATCTCCATCCTGTGCCAGCACTGCCCTGCAAGAAGTAAGTCCTGAGCACAGCTGTTCATGGCTCTGAATCAAAATCAAATGAAAATAAGTTTCCGTTGCATATAAATATCCAATTTGTGGTGTTTTAAAAATAGATGTCTAAATAGAGTAAGGGAACTTGATATAAATTTAGCAACAAAAAAAGTAGATTTAAGTGTAAAACATAAAAGTTGATAAAAACTGATAATACCAACCAAAGAGATACCTATAACATGAAACGATACACTATGTTCACAGATTAGGAGATGATATGTTTTTAAAACATGACTTCTTAGACTTTCAAAATTTCAACATTAACTCAATCAAGATTTCCCCAGCCAGTACAGTGTATAAATATAAAAGATATTTAGCTTAAATTAGCTTTAAAATTACTAAATATATATAGTATAGATTTACACAAGAAATTTTAAAGATAAAGAAGTTAGATGATATATATATATATATATCTCTAACTTATATATATTCATCTAACTTCAAGAGATCAAGGGGCCAGAGAAATTATAACTTAGGTAAGGTACTTGCCTTGCATGTGTTGAACCTGAGATGGATTCTGGCACCACATATGGTTCCCTGAGTTCTGCCAGGCGTGATGCCTGAGCAAGGAGTAATCCTTGTCCAACTCTGGGTGTGGTTCAAAAACAAACAAAATCTTTTAAATGTATCTCTTTGGGCTTCTTAAATTTGAGTACAGAACTCAGAGAAATTCCTCATTATACTTCGTTTCACTGGCAATTCTTTGTCCATCTCTCCTATTCTTCAGGAAAGTATCCTTTTCACAATTCCTCTGTTTCTCCTCTTGAACTCATAATACTTTGACATAGTTAGCATTTCCCTGTTACTTAAAAAATGATGTTTTCCTGTGTCTTCCAGCTCAGTGCTTCATATTCACTGCGTCTGTCACTGCCTCTGAGTCCTTCTACTGAGGTTTTTATTTTTCGTATTATTCTCTTGCTATTTGTCAGTTTTGACTGCAGTTTGCTCATATTTTTATACTTATTTCTTTGCTTGAGATCTGTAGTATTATTTTTTCCAATTCATTAAACAACTTACAAAGTATATTCTAAAATCATCATTTGAGAGATTGTAGAACTACCGAGAATTCTTTCAACTCTGTTATTACCTGTTGATGTGGTTGGGTTCTTAGGTGTGTCCTCCTGTCTACAGTGCAATGACGGCTATGGATGGGGGGCTGGTTACATGCAACCTGAGTAGCAAACTAACAATTGCACATTCCAGTTTCCTCTGAAAGTTAAGCTACTATGTGTGAGATACATCCAGCTGTTGTTAAGCCCCTGCAACGTTAATATACACCTCTGCAGTGGCTCCTTTTATTTTTATTATTTTTAATTGGGAAGGAATATTTTATAGAAGGAGAATGCTAGTAGCAGCATATTTAGAATCATGTTCTTGGAGGCACCTATAGCTGGATTTACTGAAAGCTCAAGTCTCTGTGGTGTAAAATGATATCTCATTGTTGTTTTGATTTGCATCTCTCTGATGACTAGTGATGAGCATTTTTATATGCCTTTAGGCCATTCAAATTTCTTCTTTTTTGGAAGTTTTTGTTCATTTCTTCTCCCCATTTATTTGATGGGGTTGGTTGTTTTCTTCTTGTAAAGTTCTACCAGTGGCTGATATATCCTGGATATTAACCCCTTATCAGATGGGTATTGAGTGAATATTCTTTCTCACTCTGAATTGTCTTTGTATCTTGGTTACTGTTTCTTTTGAGGTGAAAAAGCTTTTTAGATTCATGTAGTCTCCCCATATATTTATCTTTGCTTCAAATTGCTTTGTTAGTGGTGTTTCATTTTTGAAGATGCCTTTAGCTTCAATGTTGTGCAGGGTTTTTACCTATATTTTCTTCGATGTACTTTACGGATTCAGGTCTGATACTGAGATCTTAGATTTATTTTGATCTGACTTTTGTACAAGGTGTTAGAGGTCCAAATTACTTTTTTTCACACAAAGCTGCCCAGTTTTTCCCAGTACCACTTGTTGAAGAGACTTTCCTTGCTCCATTTCATACTTTTTGCTCCAGTTGGGACATGTTAGCTAAATTTTGAATTTATTTATTAAAAATTTTTATTAAGGCATTGTGATTTACAAGGTCATCCATCGTGGAGTTTCAGATAGAAGGTGTTCCATCACCAGTTCATTCGCCATTGTCAACTTCCCTCTACTGATATCCCCAGTTTCCCTCCCACCCCTGAGTCTGCTTCCTTGGCAGGCACCTTTTTAAGTTAGTTAAAGTTTGTTGTAGTTTGGATTTCCTGCTTTCAGTGTTGTTGGCCATTCCACGCCTGTGCGACAATCTTAGATAGTAGTAGATTTTTGAATCAGGTCCTTCCCAGGATCTTTCACATTTATACACTGTATACAGTTTTAGGCAAGTTCTAACTGATACCCATCATCCCAATAAGCCTAGCAAGAAGCCAGAACAACCCACACATCATGAGGTCAGTCATTCTCAACTTCCAGACTCCACAGTTCCTCAAAGTTCCACCCAAGAGATAACCTGATCTTTCCCTTTAAGTTTCATCATTAAATGTTCGAGATGAGAGCTTTCTACTAAGAGTATACCACCTACACGGCAGAGCCTGGCAAGCTACCCGTGTTTATCTGATATCCCAAAAAACCAGTAACAATTATGGACCTCATTCCCATGAGCTGAAGGAATGATTTGAGACTCTTTCTGTCCCTGGAACAAGCAGATGCCCTTGGGCTACACTTGCTTGCAACTGGTGCCCACTTGAGTAAATCGATGAACATCGGAAGACAAGTGATACAAGTGATACTGAAAGCACTCTTTACTACCTTCCTGGAACAAAATGTTAATTTCTGTTCTCAGAATTTTTAAAATTTTTTCAAAAATATAACCTTTTTATTTCGGTGATGTACGATGCTGATAACTACTTTTATCTCATACATCAATCCAATACCACAAGGATCACTTTTGGCTAGAGTTTGGGGGACCATATGCAGGGCAAGGGATGGTTTCTCACCCACTGTATGCAAGGCAAGCACTCTACCACTGAACTGTTGCTCTAGCTCCCTGTTTTTATTTTCAAACATTCATTTCTTTCTTTCTTCCTTGAATATTTGGTGGCACATATTTAGAAAACCAACTATTCAAGAGGTAAATTTGTGAAGAGTTATGTTTGAGTAATTGTACATACTAAATAGAAAAGTTCTGGAATTTTTCAAAAGTCTTACTTGTATTTGTGGTCAGTTTTCATACAGCATATATTTATATTTAAAAAAAATTTTAACAGGTTATTCTCCATAGTTTTCTATTTGTTTAATATGTACAAAATTCAGGCAGTGATTCTTTTGTTTCTTTTGATGGGCTCTTTGAAACTTGTCCTATGTTTTCACTCAGCATTCACAAAAATATTTAAGTAAATAAGTAAATATGTATATGTACTTTTTTTTTTTGCTTTTTGGGTCACACCCGGCGATGCTCAGGGGTTACCCCTGGCTCTGCACTCAGGAATTACTCCTGGCGGTGCTCGGGGGACCATATGGGATGCCGGGATCGCACCCTGCGCGGCAACAGGCCGACCACGTGCAAGGCAAACGCCCTACCTGCTGGGCTATCGCTCTGGCCCGAATACGTATATATGCTTAAATATACATACACTTAAATACACTTGAGTGTATTTAAATGTAGACTAAATTTATACTAAAGTGTATCTTTTATACTAAATATATACTAAATTGTATGTTAAATGTATACTAAATAGTGTATATTAGATATATAAGGGTATTTAAGTGTATGCACTTAAATAATTGACCACATCATCTTCAATCGACGGTTTTGTCTGGACTGATGTTGCTGTAGTTCCCAAATTCCAAACTGGATCGGACCACCATCTCCTTCATGCAAAATTCTACTTCCCGCAAGGGGGGAGAAAAGGCTGCAAAGTTTAAAAAGAGAACTCCCAGAACGACCACCAACTGGGAACTCTTTGGCACCATTGCAGCAACATGGGAAGATAACATCATTGACGACATCGATGAAGAATACAACCGACTGGTTCAGCACCTCCATGATTGTGCAAAGAATGCTGAGAGAGAGAAAAGACACAAAAGGATGCTTGTCTTCAGAAACTCTTGAGCTCATTCGCCAAACAGGTTTCCGGAAAAGGATTCAACACAATCGACCATATCCACACAGTAACCAAGCTCATTGAGGTTTGTAGGGGAGTACAAGATGCCGCTCTGTCTCACGTTCATTGATTTACAGAAAGCCTTTGATTCTGTGGAGACTGAAGAGGTCATCGAAGCCCTAGCCAAACAGGGTGTTCAAACCCAATACATCAAGATCCTTCGTGAGCTGTATTACGGATTCACCACCAGGATCTCATCATTCTACAAAGAAGTGACCATTTTGATGTCAAAAGACGGATTGGACAGGGTGATACCATTTCACCAAAACTCTTCAGCGCCACCCTTGAGAACATCATGCGACAATTAGAATGGGAAGGAATGGGAGTGAAGATAGATGGTCGACAACTACACCACCTCCGTTTTGCTGATGATATCGTTCTAATAACACCAAACATTAGCCAAGCGGCACAAATGCTGGCTGACTTCGACCAAGAATGTGGAAAGATAGGTCTACAACTGAATCTAAAGAAAACCATGTTTATGAAAAATGAACTAGTTCCAGAGGCTCCATTCACTCTCAGTGGAACAAACATCTCTGAATGCAACAGTTATGTGTACCTAGGTTGAGAAATCAACATGATGAATGACCTAAAACCTGAGCTGTGCAGGAGGAAGAGAGTGGCATGGAATGCCTTCAAAGCCATTGAAGAAATAGCTAAAAGGACAAAAAAAACCTCCGGTTCCCAGGCACATCTCTTTTACTCCACCGTTCTCCCTGCATTACCATACGTCTCAGAAACCTGGGCCCTACGAAAGCAGGATGAGAATGCTATTCGGGTCTCCCAGAGAGAAATCGAAAAGAGCTATGCTTGGAATATCACTCCTCACTCAAGTGAGAGAAGGAATCCGGAGTTCTGACCTCCATCGCTATTCCAGAATCAGGGATGCTGTCTTGTTTGCCAAGGCATGGAAAATCAGATGGGCTGTACATGTAATGCGATTTGGAGACAACCACTGGACTAGAGCCATTACCGACTGGATCCCACGGGATGTCAAAAGATCACGTGGCCGCCCACCTACAAGATGGTCATACTTCCTTGTCTAGACCCTGAAGGAACGATTTGACGCTCTTCATATTCCTGAACCAACCAGATGCCATTGGGCTACATTGGCACGTGATAGGGTTCAATGGAAATGTTACTGGTGCCTGCTCGAGCAAATCGATGAATAACGGGATTCAAGTGATCAAGTGATCAAGTGATTTAATTGTATGCGCATTTAAATATAATTAAATGTATATATACTTAAATACATTTAAGTAAATACTTCAAAATACAATATTCATTGATTCTTAGCCATATTTTTTTGGTAAATGTTATCTCTATGATTTCAAATCTTTTAACATAATTTATATTTTCGATCTTTTTTTTCTTTTTGGGTCACACCCAGCAATGCTTATGGGTTACTGCTGCCACTTTACTCAGGAATTACTCCTAACAGTACTCGGGGGGACCATATGGGATGCTGGAGATCGAACCCGGTCAGCCGCATGCAAGTCAAACACTCTATGTACTATGCTACAGCTCAGGCCCAATTTTTTCTAAACTCTAAAACTTAGAATGTAAACTCTTTAATTTTATTTTATTTTAAATATGTATTGATTACTTTAGTTCATTACTTTTTTTTTTTGGCTCTCACCCATAGATGCTCAGGAGTTATGCCTGACTCTGCTCTCAGGATTTACTCCTGGTGGTACTCCAGGAGTCCATATCATGTGCTGGGGATTAAACCCAGGTCGAACACCTGAAATACAGACACCCTACCCACTGTGTTATCCCTCCAGCCTCCAGTTTATCACATAATTGTATTGTGTTTTGTTTTTAAAAGATGTTTGCTGAGAATATTTAATTGAAAATAAATCTTTTGTTTCTGCTTTATTCATCATTTGCCATTTAATTTTGCTTTTCTACACCATAATTTACAATTTTCACATAGTTGTATTCTCTTATTAGGTGGGGTATACCCAGGGATGTTTGGCTTAAAAGGGCCATATTGAGTGTTGAGAATCCAGCCTGGTTTGATAGCATGAAAGACATGCTCTTTATGCTTTGCTTTTACCTCTCTGACATGTTTTTTTAATTATTATTATTATATTATAATTATATAATAATAATTATAATATAATAATAATAATTTATTATTATTATTATTATTATAGAGACTCTCAGACATGGGGCAGAGCTGTTC
>JAJIBD010012812.1:0-36836 GCA_021461705.1 Cryptotis parvus | reverse complement strand
ATGTGCCTTCCATGTGGCTGACCCAGGTTCAACACATCCCTCATGGTCCCCGAGCTCCAGCAGGAGGGATCCCTGTGCACAGAGCCAGGAGTAAGCCCTGAGCACTCCAGATGTGGCCCAAAAACAAACAAACAAAAAAAATTATCGGCCAAGTTCAGTATCCCCAGGCAAGTAAATATACTCAGCACACAGCTATCAAGAGTACCAGATCAGGGCCAGGGAGGGACCAAATAACTCAGAAGAAGAATCTGATCTGTCACAATTTGGGAGGAAGACATCTCCAAACCAACCTGGGTTTGATCCCCGGCATTTCACATGGCTCCCAGTCCCGCCAGGAGTAATCCTGAGAGCAGAGCCAGGACTAAGCCCTGATCGCTGCAGATATGCACCCCTGAGCCTGCCAAAACATGACACACATAAAAATAAACCTTTGCCTGACTTCTACCGTCCAGCCCTAAGACTATACATTGGCACATTTCTCTTCTTTAAGCCAGAACCTCTTAAACTATTTCCATTCACAATGACCCTTTTTGGCCTGAAAGATGCCCCACAGAGCACTGTCATTAACCTCAGGTGTGGGGCTCCAGACATAGTATAGCAGGTAGGGCATTTGTCTTGCACGTGGCTGACCGGGTTCTTGGTCCCCTGAGCACCACCAGGAGTTAATTCCTGAGTGCAGAGCCAGGAGTGACCCTGAGCATCGCTGGGTGTGACCCAAAAAAGGAAAAAGAAACACAAAGAAGCAAAGAAACCTCAGATGTATGATACTTGGTTTAGAATGAACTTTTACTGCTGCCATTTTCTCTGCCACCCCAGGCTCAGATATGCTGCCCCAGGGGCAAAGACTGGCAGTTCAAGAAGCCATCCGAGGAGGAAGTGGCTCCGCTCCAGTCTTCTCACTCTAAAAGAACATCTGCTCCTTCGGACTAGGAAGCAGTGTTGCAGTCAGGTTTCCGGCTTGTGTTCGGCAAAGGAAGTTGGAAGAGTGGATGGGTGGGGACAGCCAGAACAAGAGGATGAGGTTCTGGTTCTGTATGCGTGCGCACACACACACACACACACACACACACACAGAGACACATACATACACACACTCACATAAACACACAAACACACAGAGACACATACATACACACACATAAACACACAAACACATACAGAGACACATACATACACACTCACATAAACACACAAACACACAGAGACACATACATACACACTCACATAAACACACAAGCACACACAGAGACACATACATACACATACTCACATAAAACACAAACACACAGAGACACATACATACACATACTCACATAAACACACAAACACACACTCAGACACATACATACACACAGACACAAACACACACAGACATATACATACACACAGACACAAACACACACAGACACATACATACACACAGACACAAACACACTCAGACACAGACACACAAACACACAGATACAGACAGGCACACAGGCAACAGACACACAAACACACAGACACAGACATACACACAGGCACACAGGCAACAGGCAACAGACACACAAACATACAGACACAGACACACACAGAGTTTCCAAGTACCTGTGGTGCAGGCCAGATGCTCTGAGGTTCGCCTGGGTGGGAATTCACAGCAGTTGAGTTCCGAGTTTTGGTTTTTGCCCTGCCCCTCCCTGTGCGTCTGTGCCTGCCACAAGTCACTGTCTCTGCTTGGCAGGCATGCCCCAGCTGTGGACAGCGTTCCTCCCACAGCTCTCCGTCCAGCTGCAGGGAGTCAGAGCTCTAGAATCTATGCTGTGACCTGGTTGAGCTCCGCTCTGCTCACAGAAGAGAAGCCGGGGCTAGTGAGAGAGAGCAGGCTCAATCCTGGGCTCCCCGTGTGGTCTCTTGAGCACTGCCAGGCGTGATCCCTGAGCACAGAACGGGAGTAGATCCTGAGTACCGCTGGGTGTGGCCCCTGAGACAGAAATAAATCAAGAAGAGAAACAAATATTTTTCAAAAAGCAAAGTGGGTTCCAGGGACTGAGTAAGGGGAAGGGTAGCTGGGGAAGGAAGGAGCCCTGGGCGGCAGGCCCTGTTTGGGGGGGTGAGGGGAGGACTATTCCTTGGGAAGCAGCACAAGTTTCCAGGCCTGGCCCCTTCCCAACAGGCCTTGTGAGTGTGGTAGGATTTGGCAGCCCGCCTGCACGTCTCATCTCATTATTCTGGCTGTGACAAGTCAGAAGCAAGGGCTCAGCAGGCTGGGCAAGTCCAGGGGGGCCGAGCAGGGGACAAGCGGAGGAGGGCGGAGGAGGCCTCACTGGATGTGTCCTGCGGGCTGCAGACACAGCTCCGGCCTCTCCCAGGCCAGCAGCAAGCCTCGTCCTCCTGCTGTGTTTCTGAGCAAGCAAGCACTGCTGAGTCAGAGAGAGCCGAGCTCATGGAGCACCACCAGAAGAGAGCGCCCGGTCCTGTAGCAGGAGTTCCCCGAGGGGCTCTGCTCTCCCCCCCCCCATCCTGGTCAGAGGTTGCTGATGCAAACTCAGTGCGGCCTCTTCTGGGTCTGACAGTTTCACTATCTCCCACCAGCCAGGAGATAAAGGCCGAAGTCACCCCTCCATGTTCCATTATTTTCAGTACACGCAGTGACGTCATGCACACGCACACACACACACACACACACACACACACACACACACACACACACACACACACCCTATTCCCCCTGCCCCCTCTGACTTCTAGACCCCTCAAATACCTACATCTACCTCCCCTGCTGGTTCCTACCTCCCAGTTGGTGTTTGGGGCTGTCCCCTGACTAACTGCAGGTCGGGACCTCAGGAAGATTCCCTGGGCTGGGGCCTGGAGACTAAGTCCAAGGGTTTGCCTTGCATATAGCTGATCCCAGATCAGTCCCAGCACACATCAGGAGTGACCCCTGAGAACAGAACTGGGGTAGTACCTGAACAACACCGGGTATGACCCAAATCATTCTCTCAAAAAAAAAAGAAAAAAGAAAGGGGGGCCGTGGCGATAGTCCAGCAGGTAGGGCGTTTGCCTTGCACGCAGCCGACCTGTGCCGGCCTGGGTTCGATCCCGGCATCCCATATGGTCCCCGAGCACAGCCAGGGGTGATTCCTGAGTGCAGAGCCAAGAGAAACCCCTGAGCATTGCTGGGTGTGACCCAAAAAAAAAAAAAAAAAAAAAGAAAAGAAAAAGGTCCTGGTCTTGGTCAGCCTCCTCCAGACCCTCTGCAATCTCCTGGATCTGGCCTCCAGTCTCAGCTGCCACCTCAGCATGGCGCCTGTTTATTGCCTTCCCCCAATGGGCTCTGGGCGCCATCATGCAGGATCTGGGAAATGTGAACAGCATAGCACACAGGCAGCCCAGGACCTCCTCAAGCATTTATTTATGCATTTGCTTTTTATTTTTTGGTCACACCCGGCCACGCTCAGGGCTTACTCTCAGGAATTACTCTACACTCAGGAATTACTCCTGGCAGTGCTCAGGGAACCATATGGGATGCTGGAGATTGAACTCAGGTTGGCTGCATGCAAGGCAAATGCCCTCCCCACTGGACTATCGCTCCTGGCCCTCCTAGAGCATTTAACAACCAACAGAAAGTACCGTTGTTGCTTTTTCACCCTGGACAGCGAGAACCTCAGCTGCTTGGTTTCTGCATTGCCGCCTCCTATCAGAAAACCGGTGCCTGGCTTCAGAGCCGTGCAGGCGCTGGTCTCCGTGACGAGAAGAGGGCAGGAATGAACTCTAGGGTCTCTCGCTGTGGGTGGGGGTCCTAGTCGAGGGAGGGAGGAAAGGAAAGGGGGTACAACACTCAGCTCTGGGCCCCCTCCACACACACACACGTAAAACAGGTGGTGGGTGTGGCCCCAAGGAGTCAGGCCCTTCCAGATGAGACCTAGATCAGGGCAGTGGGGCTGGCCCTTGACCCCCAGGAGCAGAGACCCTGGCGGGTCACAGTATGAGGCTTCCTGGGCCATGCTGGGACACTGGGCCATTCCCCATTTATTCTTCATGGGTGAGGTCCCTTGGCCAGGCCCACAGGGGCAGGGCCGCTTAAGCATTAATCTTTTCACAGCATATCACGAAAATCTACTCCCGCACCTGGGTTTCAAACAGAGCGTTTGTGCCTGAAATTGCACAAGGACCTTCTGGAGGAGTTGCGTCACCTGGCTCATACTTCAAGGCTTCGAGGTTTCCACCAACTGAGGTGGCAGTCGAGTAGCAGAGGGGGAGAGAGTCTGATTACAAAGTGCCATTAACGGCAGGACGGTGCAGGGGCGCCCAGCACCGTGCTCGGGCACGTGGAAGGCATCAGTGTGGAATGAGGTGATGGTTTAGCGTTTGCTGTCCTGAGTGGGGCTGTGTGCTGGGGTCCTGTTCTTTAAGTCTGTCTCACTTAGATATGCCCTAGAACAGGGCTTTGCTTGTTGAAGAGAAGCAGGGGCTTGTCCACAGTAAGAAGATTTATTTATTTGGGGAGGGCACAGCCAGTGGTGCACAGGGGTTATTCCTGGCTCTGTGCTCAGAAATTATTCCTAGCAGTGCTTGGGGGACGATATGAGATGCTAGGGATCAAACCCAGGTGAGCACATGCAAAGCAAGTGCCTTAACCCTGTACTATACCTCTCTTGCCTCAAGCTGATTTATTTTTATGATGTCTGGGTTTGGGGGCACAGTTAATAGTTTTTAGGGACTGTTCCTGCCTCCGTGCTTAGAACTGACCCCTGATGGGGCCAGGGCGATAGTTTATCACCCTGTAGCACACTCAGTTCCTGGCATCCTGTATGGTCCCCCGAGCACCTCCAGGAGTAATTCCTGACTGCAGAGACAGGAATAACCCCTGAGCACTGCCAAGTGTGACCAAAAAATAAAAATAAATAAATAAAAAGACCCCTGGTTGTAGGATGACAGGTTTAGCTAGTTTGGGAGCTTTGCTGTTTTACCCATTCACAGCTTAATCTACTTACATGTTCTTAAATCAAGGTTCATTCTAATGAGATCTCCTAATGAGAGTGCTTCTATGTAAACACTGATAGAAGGTGTGGCAGTTACAGAAGTCACCTTGACTCTGAGTAACTTCTGACTTAATATACATCTACAGGGCCGGAGCAATAGCCCAGTGGTTAAGGCGTTTGCCTTGCATGCGGCCGGCCCATGCCGGCCCAGGTTCAATCCCGGCATCCCATATGGTCCCCGTGTACCACCAGGAGTAATTCCTGAGTGCAGAGCCAGGAGTAACCCCTGAGCATTGCCGGGTGTGACCCAAAAGAAAATATATATATATATATATATATATATATATATATATATATATATATATATATATATATATACACACACATCTACTGAGACGTCTATGTTTTCTAGATTGGGCACAGCTCCTCTTTATACCCACTGCTGCACCCAGCGTGGGACAGTTAGAATTTACCAGGAGACTACCACCCTGGCTACGTTGAGACTATAGGAAGATTATAGGAAGGATCATATTAGTTTGCTTTCAAGCAGGCGAGTGTGACCCTTTCAGTATACGGAGAACAAGATACTCAGAATCACCCTGGTGCTGATAATAAATAAGAAGGACCTTGTGGGCACCATCTAGATTACATGAAACTCATGAAATTTAGATGTATAACTTTATATCAGTCAGTCCCCCTCTCTCCCCAGTGCTTTAAGTAAGAGATAATCTCAGAAGAAGGGATTAGTCCTTGGAGTAACCCTTTGTTTATACCTATAATAGGGTGTGGCACCACCCTTCTACAAGCTGTGTAGTGTTCTTTGTTGACAGGACACTCCCTGTCCACAGATAGGATTACTTTGGTGTATATAAGGGGACTGACTTGAGGCCCCTTCTCCCTTTCTTTTGGGAAGGACTTCTCTCAAGTGAGATCCTCTGTCTTTTTTTTTTATAATTTTTTTTTTCTTTTTGGGTCACACCCAGCAATGCTCAGGGGTTACTCCTGGCTCTGCACTCAGGAATTACTCCTGGTGGTGCTCGGGGACCATATGGGATGCCGGGATTGAACCCAGGTAGGCCGCATGCAAGGCAAATGCCCTACCTGCTGTGCTATCACTCCGGCCCCAAGAGATCCTCTCTCTTTGGTAGGAGACTTGGGCTCTCTTGTGTATGGTCTAAGTACTGACCAGAGCTAGAGTTCTTTCATTATATTGGATTGCGGTGGTAGAGCTTTTTGTACTGTTAAAAACCTTTTTGGAACTGTGCCGGACTCCTGAGTTTTCATCCGTTCGCCTAGCGGCCTCAGGGTAGAAGAGAACTTCTGTCCTAATACTGTTAGGGACCCCGAGGCTCCCCGACACCTGATGGTGCCAGGGATGGAACCAGTGTTTGTCACTAGCAAGGCAAGTGTCTAACCACTGTATTATCTCTCTGGCCCCTCATCCTTAGAATCTTTAAATCATTAAAGACAAAAGAGGGGCTGGGGCTATAGCCCAGCGGGTAGGGCGCTGCCTTGCACGCAGCCGGCCTGTGCCAGCCTGGGTTCAACTCGGCATCCCATATGGTCCCCCAAGCACCGCCAGGAGTGATTCCTGAGTGCAGAGCCAGGAGTAACCCCTGAGCATCGCCCGGGTGTGACCCAAAAAGCAAAAAAATAAAATAAAAAAAAATAAAATAAAGACAAAAGAGAGGCAAGCCAGAATAGTCTAGAACTTTTTTTTCTACACAAAAGATGGAAGAGGAGAGAAGAGGAGGCGGAGGAAGAAGAGGTGGAGGAAAAGACACAGAAGAAATACTACTCAGACGGCCACACAAATGGCTGGATCTGGCATTTATGTCGAATGACCACCTTGCTGTCCCCCACAGTAAGGGGTAGTGACTAAATATTTCACTTGGGGGGGCCGGAGCGATAGCCCAGCGGGTAGGGCGTTTGCCTTGCACGCCGCGCCCATGCGGCCGGGTTCGATCCCGGCATCCCATATGGTCCCCTAGCACCGCCAGGAGTAATTCCTGAGTGCAGAGCCAGGAGAAACCCCTGAGCATTGCCGGGTGTGGCCCAAAAAAAAAAAAAAAAAAAAAATAAATAAATAAATATTTCACTTGACATGTATTCCACCGCCACTAAGAGTGGCGGTGAATGAGAGAGAGGCATGTGACTCCCTCACTTAGTGACATGGAGTCTTGGTTTTATTTTATTTATTTATTTGTTTGTTTGTTTGTCTATTGCTCTTTTGGGTCACACCTGGCACCTGACAATGCTCAGGGGTTACTCCTGGCTCTGCACTCAGGAATTACTCCCCGGCAGTGCTCGGGGACCATATGGGATGTCGGGATTGAACCTAGGTCAGCTGCTGGCAAGGCAAATGCCCTCACGTGCTGTGCTATCGCCCAGCCCTGAGTCTTGGGTTTTGTAAGAAAATTCTCCCTTGTGGTCAGAAGAGAGATGTGGTGGTTCATGCGGCCTCCTCACGCCCCCCAGAGGCTTAAAAGCCTCACAACGCCTTTACTGAATTCAGCAGGTCACTGGCGCCTGAATCCAAGAGACTGAAAGCGAAGACAAGCTGAGTGTCCCTCATCTGTCTTTCAGCTGCGGCTGGGTGGGCCTGTGGCAGATCTGAGAGACCTCGCTGTGCGATGGAACCAGAGTGTGCGCACTGTGTTTTAGAGGGTCCCCAGTTGCACAGCAACAAGGCAGCTGGTGCCTGCTGAACTTGCCTGCATTCACCAACAGTTTCTTTTCCACTTTTGGGTCACACCTGGTGGTACTCAGGGGTTACTCCTGGCGCTGCTCGGGGGACCATATGGGATGCCGGGATTGAACCTGTGTCGGCTGCATTCGAGACAAACCCCCTACCTGCTGAACTATTGCTCCGGCCCCCTCACCAACAGTTTCAAGTGAAAAATGATGACAGAGAAGGAAAAAGAAGACAGATTCTCCTGTCACCGGCTTGCTCATCATAGAATGAAAGTTAGAAATCGCAAGAGGTGTAATTAAGAGCTGGAGCGACAGTACAGTGGGTAGGGCAGCAGTTAAGGCACTTACCTGGCATGGGCAGACCAGGTTCTGTCCCTGCATCCCATATCATCCCCTGAGCACCACCAGGAGTGATTCCTGAGTGCAGAGACAGGAGTAATTCCCGAGTATCACTGGGTGTGACCCAAAGAGGGAAAGAAAGAAAGAAAAAAAAGAAAAACATATAGTATAAAAAGCCATGTAAGCACAGATAGCTAAACACAAGCCCTAACTATTATCATGTGGAGGGGGAATAGAGATTTTTATCCTTCATTTTGTGTGTGAGTGTGTGTGTGTGATTTTTCTGAAAGCCTCCAAAGCAGTGTTCTGGAGGAGATGACGCAGCCCGTGCCCTGAAGAGCTGGGAATACCCAGGGTGTTTGCCTTGCAAGCAGCCAACCCAAAGTCTCTTCAGCTCATGCATGCTCTTCTAGAGACTGATCAAACTAACACTCACAAGGGCAAATTTTACTGCGTCTAAATTCTTTCTTAATTAATTTTTGTTTGTTTTGTTTTGTTTGGGGGCCACACCTGCAGTGCTCAAGGATCACTCCTGGCTCTGCACTCAGGGATCACTCCTGGCAGCGCTGGACACGGGGGACCATATGAGGTGCCAGGATTGAACCCAGGTTGGCTGGGCGCAAGGCAAGGGCCATACCAGTAGTATTATGGAGACCCTAAAGTTCCTTAATTTTAATACAATCTGAAAATTCAGATTTACTGACCTCCCAGGGTTTGTAAGCAGGTCTGAAATCTTGAGCAAAGCCCTGGAAACTGGAGATCAGGAAGCTTGAGGAAGCAAAGTCACTTTGTAGCATTTTTCCAAAAGAAGCAAATTCCTGAGAACTGAAGGGATTCCACAGGAAGTAAGGCATGAGTGTATTTTATAGGAAGTAAGGCATGAAGGGATTCCACAGGAAGTAAGGCATGAAGGGATTCCACAGGAAGTGAGGCATGAAGGGATTCCATAGGAAGTGAGGCATGAAGGGATTCCACAGGAAGTGGGGCATGAAGGGATTCCACAGGAAGGAAGGCATGAAGGGATTCCATAGGAAGTGAGGCATGAAGGGATTCCACAGGAAGTAAGGCATGAAGGGATTCCACAGGAAGTGAGGCATGAAGGGATTCCATAGGAAGTGAGGCATGAAGGGATTCCACAGGAAGTGGGGCATGAAGGGATTCCACAGGAAGGAAGGCATGAAGGGATTCCATAGGAAGTGAGGCATGAAGGGATTCCACAGGAAGTAAGGCATGAAGGGATTCCACAGGAAGTGAGGCATGAAGGGATTCCATAGGAAGTGAGGCATGAAGGGATTCCACAGGAAGTGGGGCATGAAGGGATTCCACAGGAAGTAAAGCATGAAGGGATTCCATAGGAAGTGGGGCATGAAGGGATTCCACAGGAAGTGAGGCATGAAGGGATTCCATAGGAAGTGAGGCATGAAGGGATTCCACAGGAAGTGGGGCATGAAGGGATTCCACAGGAAGGAAGGCATGAAGGGATTCCATAGGAAGTGAGGCATGAAGGGATTCCACAGGAAGGAAGGCATGAAGGGATTCCACAGGAAGTAAGGCAATGGTTTTACACACAATCTCTTACAGAGTGACTACTGAGCACAGAACCAGGAGCAGCCCCTGAGTCCCACTGGATGTGGCCTGCTGTGAAGCCCAGAATGAAAATGAAATAAATTCTGTTCTAAAATATATATATCAGGGGCCAGAGCGATAGCACA
This sequence comes from Cryptotis parvus, assembly GCA_021461705.1. Lineage (NCBI taxonomy): Eukaryota > Metazoa > Chordata > Mammalia > Eulipotyphla > Soricidae > Cryptotis > Cryptotis parvus. Next base: position 27,130 of record JAJIBD010012812.1, on the reverse strand, counting down.
GCAGGTAGGGCATTTGCCTTGCACGTGGCCGACCTGGGTTCCATCCCCAGCATCCCATATGGTCCCTGAGCACTGCCAGGAGTAATTTCTGATCGAAGAGCCAGGACTACCCCCCAGAGCGCCGCCAGGTGTGACCAAAAAAAAAAAAAAAAAAACTAATATATATCTCGAGTAAATAATAACAAGAGACTCAGCCCCAGAATGCTCCCCCTGGTAAGCACCAGACTGCGTCTGAGCAGGGGTTGCTTACATGGTCCCCTACAAAACAAGGTCACCTCAGGGACACAGTCCACTGTGTGTGACCTGAGAGCACCACAACTAGAAGTTCTAAGCCATGCAGTAGGAGTGTGGCACCCACACCCTTGAGCACTATATCCAGAGTGTGTGTGGGGCACTACCATGAGACATGTGAGCATGTGTGCCAATATCCCACCCCCACAGGTGCCCCAAGTGCAGAACCCCCACAAATGCACAAATATCCAGCCTAGTCTGTGCAGATATGTGACCATATGTGTGCAAACACTCAGGCTATGAGTCAAAACACCCCACCACATGTGTGCAAATAGCAAATACCCACCCAGTATGTGCAAAACCCCATATATGCCAACACCCTGTGCCATGTGTGCAAGCACCCTGCGGATATGCACAAACACCCCTCTCTAGTCTGTGCACACACCCCACCATATGTGTGCAAAAACCCCACCCCAGCATGTTGGGTTTATACCCTACATGTGTGCAAGTACTCAACCCATGTGTGCAAATACCCGATCCCTTGAGTACAAGCCCCCAGCCCAGTGCGTGTGGGTACCCTAATTCCAGCATGCAGCTCAGCCGGGCTGTCGTTCAGCCTGCAGAGGGTAGAATCACTGAGGATGGCCCCAAGAGGAAGCTCCCAAAAAAAAAAAAAGCAACTGTCAAAGCCCCTGTAGGTGGGCCTGGGGGACCCTGCCTGGGCATCCTCCCCCCTGCTGTTTTCCACTCCTGTGCCTTGGTGGGACCAGCAGCAGCTCCTCCCCCGGCCCTGCCTGAATGCATGGTGTTGACAGGCAGCAATTTACTTGTCTAATTAATCATGCCAACTAACTTTCAACCTAATCACACTTCTCGGGTCACTGGGTAATGAGACCGTACATTTTCATGCTGCGTCAGGCTTTAGTAGGAAGTGGTAGAGAGATGGTAGCAGCTGATCATTAGGGTCAAATGGATTCTGGGACCAATGGCTCTACCTCTCAGCTCCTGCTGCCCCGCAGACAAGAGCTGGAATTCTACTCGCATGCCTATAACCTGGCTAGTTCCCAGGAGTGGTTTGCCAGTCTAACAAGCATCGATCAATGGCTACTATCCAACAGCCCAGTAATAGAGTAGGCGGGAAGGGGAGGGGGGGCAAGACTCAAAGACACTTTTCCTGATGCCGCCACCTTAAATTGATCCTAGGCTGAAGGGGGAGATTCTCACTTTGACTTGCAATTAAAGAATCTGGAGGCACAGAGCAGGGAAGGCATTTGTCTTGCACGTGGTCGGTCCAGTTTCGATCCCGGCATCCCATATGGTCCCCCAAGCACTTACAGGTGTAATTCCAGAGTGAAGAGCCAGGAATAACCCCTGAGCATCACCAGGTGTGATATGAAAAAATAAAGTCTGGCTGCAGATTGAAACAAGGGCTTTGGGGGCAAGTCCAGGCCAGGAGACGCCTGGATTCTCATAGAATTTGCATAACTCTTTTGAGCAAACTCTCCAAGAGCTGACTCCTCACCTGTCTGTCCGACTCACCATCTGCAGTGCACACACTCCACTGCCCCTGGTTCCCGGTACCGACCTCTCTCCTTGCCCCTGTCAATGACTTATCCAACGTCTCATGGTTTCGATTGACTTATTTCTTTTCCCTTAAATCAGAATTAAAAAGAAACATCGGGGGCCAGAGCGATAGTCCAGTGGGTAGGGCATTTGCCTTGCACATGGATAACCTGGATTCTATCCCTAACATCCCATATGGTGCCCTGAGCATCACAAGGGAGTAATTTCTTTTCTTCTTCTTCTTTTTTTTTTCTTTTTGCTTTTTGGGTTCACACCTGGAGATGCTCAGGGGGTTACTTGGCTCTGCACTCAAAAAATTACTCCTAGGGGCCAGAGTGATAGCCCAGCAGGTAGGGCGTTTGCCTTGCACGCAGCCGGCCCATGCCAGCCCGGGTTCGATCCCCCGGCATCCCATATGGTCCCCCAGCACTGCCAGCACTGCCAGGAGTAATTCCTGAGTGCAGAGCCAGGAGTAACCCCTGAGCATTGCCGGGTGTGACCCAAAAAGCAAAAAAAAAAAAAAAAATTACTCCTGTCGGTGCTCAGGGGACCATATGGAATGCTGGGGATCAAGCCCAGGTCGACCACATGCAAGGCAAATGCCCTACCCGCTGTGCTATCACTCCGGCCCCACCAGGAGTAATTTCTGAGTGCAGAGCCAGAAGTAACTCCCTGAGCATTGCCAGGTCTGACCTAAAAAAGCTAAACAGACAGACAGACAGACAGACAGACAGACAAATAGATAGACAGATAGACAGACAGATAGATACTCATTCATTCATGTACTCTCCCATGTACTCTCCAAGAGTAATTCCTAAGTGCAGAGTCAGGAGTAACCCCTGAGCATTGCTAGGTGTGACCCAAAAAAGCAAAAAAAAAAAAAAAAAAAAAAAAAAAAAAAAGAAAAGAAAGAAAAAGGAAAGCACATGCTCTGCATATATGAAGCTCTGGGTTCAGTTCCTGGCAACCATTACTGTTGCCCTGCCCAAAAGTCAGAAGTTTACTGAGCACTGCAAACTCAGAAAACTCCTTTGTTTTATACTTGAGGGTCAACATCAGCTAATGAGCCATCAGTCCACCAGTGAAAACTTTCTGCTACAAACTGCAACGGCAAATCTGAAAATTTACTACCCATAAATGCTCAGGCCTTGCATGTGTTTCATCAACTGTCTCATTATATATATATATATATATATATATATATATATATATATATATATTTAGTTTTTGGAGGTGGGGGGTTGAACCACAGTCAGCTGTACTCAGGGATTACTCCTGGGTCTGTGCTCAGGGATTATTCCTGGTGGTGATCAGGGGACTCTATCATGCTGGGTATTGAACAAGGATTGGCCACATCCTAGTCCCCTGTACCACCTCTTCAGCTCCCCCACACTGTTCTTTTTTTTGTGATATATATTTTAAATATTTTATTATACCACTGTTAGATATAGAATTACAAGATGTTCATGTTTAAATTTTGGTTCTAGAATGTTCCAACACCATCCCTCCACTCCTGCCCATCTCCCATCACCAATGTCCCTACCTCCTCCCCCCTTCCCCAGCCTGCCTCCATGGCAAGTTCCTTGTCTCCTTTCTCTCTCTCCTTCTCACTTCCCTTTTTACGCATTGTAGATTGTAATATATTCTAGAACATGATTGGTTCCACTAGTTTGATGTACTGGGTCCAGACCACAAAAATGGCGGCTATTATGGTAAGCAAGTCTCATCCAGCTGCTTCCTAGAACCTATAGATGTGATGACCACACTCCCAAAACTCATCATGCCTCCTGGGAGCCTCTATGATCAGCTGAGATAGGGGAGAGCTGGATGGCAGCTCTCCCATGTGCATCTGAGTCTCTGCATCATGGCCGAGATCCCCAAAGCAGTTCGTGGGTGGGGCCACCAGGCCTCCAGGATGGGTCAGAGAGGGGAAAGGGTACCCCAACTCCATTTCCAGGAATGCCCGATGACTTCCGCCTCCGAGAGCCACCTACCTGGGCTCGAACTTGGCTGCTCTGAGCTTTTCTTGAGATCAGAGTCTCTCTTGCATGGGTTCTGATGAGCTCCCCACACTGTTCTTAATAACCAAAGGATCCAGCTCAGAATCAAAAGCCTCAGTTCAACCCAGGTCTCTAGACTCTTCCTGTCTGCAACAGTTTATCCTCAGAGTTTGTTGTTTTTTGGGCCACACCTGGCTGTGCTCAGGGCTTATTCCTGGCTCTGCACTCCGAGGATCACCTCTAATGCTGAGCTGGATCTCAATAGGCTGCCATGGGGAAAGCAGGGGAGGAAAAAGCAAAGCACTGATCCCAGACAGATAGGGACCTCGCACAGAGCCCTAGTCGAGGTCCTAGTCGAGGGCCTCTCGGTGTCAACACTACTGGTACTCAGGACAGAAAGTACTCCCCCTTCCCTCCCCTTTCAATTATCATTGACACATGCCGGTGCGTGGCACACTAGGTTGTGTGCTCACGTGAGTTAGTTTGGTGCTCAGATACACTGATACAGTGCTCACACAACCTTGGCTTGGTGCTTAGATACACTGGTACAGTGCTCACACACCCTTGGCTTGGTGCTCAGATACACTGATACAGTGCTCACACACTTGGTTGGGTGCTCAGATACTCTGATACAGTGCTCACACAACCTTGGCTTGGTGCTCAGATACACTGATACAGTGCTCACACACTTGGTTGGGTGCTCAGATACACTGATACAGTGCTCACACACTTGGTTGGGTGCTCAGATACACTGATACAGTGCTCACACACCCTTGGCTTGGTGCTCAGATACACTGATACAGTGCTCACACACTTGGTTGGGTGCTCAGATACACTGATACAGTGCTCAAACACTTGGTTGGGTGTTCACTGAGAGTCACACATGTGACATTAGTCATCACACTCTGAAACAATGGCAGTGCCTGGGATGGATTCATGCAAGTTAGACAAACGCTCTACCACTGAGGCAGATCCTTAGACCCCTTCAAGGTCTCTATTGTGGGGGCTGTTCATGGAGGTATCTGAGCCCCTGGCTTATACCCATTTAACACCATTAGTGTCAAAGAGCAACCCAAGGTTGTGACTATGAAAAATGTCTCCAGATGTTTCCCTGTGTCCAGATCCAAGCTTCCTGAGTTTGTCTGGTCTCTACCATCTCCCGAAGTGTCCCTTCTTTAGAGAACAAAGTACTTCCAACTGCTTCCAAAGCTACTATGCTTTTGGGTGGTTTCCAGTTCCCCCCGGTCTCACCCCACTTTGGGAAAGGGCTGGACTAGATAGTTTCTCCTCTTGCCCTCCTTTCCCTCACAGGCAGGAGAAATTGAACTTCAGGCTACGGTAAAGAAGTTGAACAAGTTCTCCATGACCCACAGAGCATGGAGCTGAGCATGGTTCGATAGAGATTTCTTAATGCACAAGGTGTGGCTCACAGCTGACCACACTTTCTGGACCAGAAGTGCAATCCCAGGTGGCCACCTGAGTCCCAAAAAGACTCAGGGTTAGGATTTGGCATTTACTATTGCAGGTACCTGAGACCCACCGACAGCTGTGAGCCTGGAGATGAACGAAAGGAGCCCTATAAATTATCACCCCCACTATTCCTCCCAATCAGATTTGCATCTCCAGATGGACAGAAGAGACAAGAATTGGAGCATAAAGAGACTGCACTGCGGGTAGGCGCTTGCCTCACACAGTGCCAAGCCTAGTTTGATCCCTGGCCCTCCATATGGTTCCCGGGAGCACCGCCAGGAGTGATCCCCGAGTGCAGAGCCAGGAGTAAAGCCCTGAGCACCACCGGTGAGTCCCACAATGAATCTGAGTACAAACTGCAGAGACCACAGAGGAGATGGGAGAGGAAAGGAGCTCAAAGGAGAATGTGAGAAAGAGATTAAGTCAATCAACATAAGGAAGAGTTGGCTGGCAGCGGGCAGAGGAGGGCATGGGGCCCGGGGGCTGGCGAGGGAGAGGTGGTGACGTTTGCCTTTGTCACGCTTTCCAGCACCCAGCGGAGGGAACAAGGTGAAATCAAGGGAGGGTTGCTCAAGGTTATGAGTTTGACTCCAATGCTCGTCCATAGTGAAGAAAGAAATCCTTTTTTCCTTTTTTTTCCTCTTTTGGGTCATATCCCAAAAAAGGGGTACTCCTGGCTCTGCACTCAAGAATTACCCCTGGCAGTGCTCAGGGGGCATATGGGATGCCGAGGACTGAACCCAGCTCGGCCATGTACAAGGCACACACCCTACCCGCTGAACTGGAGATGAAACGAAATACAATCCCCCTTTTAAGTTTATTTATTTAATTTTACTTTTTTGGGTCACACCTGGTGATGCTCAGGGATTGCTCCTAGCTCTGCACTCGAATTACTCCTGGTGGTGCTCAAGGGTCCATATGGGATGCCCGGGATTGAATTCAGGTCGGCCACATGCAAGGCAAATGCCCTACCTGCTCTACTATCATTCTGGCCCCCAAGAAATAATTTAAAAAATTTTTTCGAGGTGAAGTAAAATATTTTTATTTGAAAAAATTTACTGAGAGAAAAGTGAGGGGTGAGAAAGAGGATGAGTTAAGTGTTCAAGAGAGAACACAGCTGGAACTGGAGCTATAGTACAGCAGGTGAAGTACTCCTCTTGCAAGCAGCTGACCTGGGTTCGATCCCCAGCATAGCATATAGTCCCCCATGCCCCATTGGAGTGGTCCCTGAGTGCAGAGCGAGCAAGGCAAGAGCTCTAACTATTGTACTGTCTCTCTGGCCCCTGTATGGCGTGTTTAAGCACTGCTCTGCCTCAGGACTGAGCTGCATGGGCCTCCCTGATGTGCAGGGGAAGGAGGGGCAGGCTGCCCTTCCTCTATTCCAGCTGCTCCAGGACGCCCTCACCCTGCTTTTTCACTGGTATTCCAGGCAGATGTTGTTAGGGGTTTGTTATGGAGTGGTGGTTGGGTGTTGGGGTCTACCCAAGCACTGCTCAGGAGACCTCAAGGCCCCTTCTGGCATTTCTCACCCAAAGAGGGGGCTCGATGCCAGAGCCTGAGGACATGGTGTTGTTCGGGCTGTGCAGTGCCGGAATTCCCCGGTCACCCTGGGGGTGCTTGATGGGGTGGGGCTTCTCCTAAGCTGCACCCGGTCATTGTGGGGGAACCATGCACTGCCAGGATCCAACCAAGATTGGTGGCATTCACAGCTAGCACCTGAGCAGCGTGCTCTCTCTTGGACCCCCGAGGTCCTGCTGGGACCCCAGTTACACACGTTCCCACTGTTGCCTGCACACTGACGGCAGGGCCGGTCACACGCTTGTTTCAGATCCTTAGGGAGGTTGTGTTTGGTGAGGCCCTGGGGCGAGCTGGCAGCGCCCGGAGGTCATGAAGTCAAAACAAGGTCCTGGCAGTGGGCGGCTGAGTGCAGCAGTTTCTCTCACAGCAGGTGGGAAGCCGGGTGGAGGGGCGTCCTAGCTGACACCCGAGTTCCTCAGGACGGGTGGTTCCCATCCACACTCATGCACTGCAGTGGGTTTTGGTTCCACCCAGAGGCGCCCCCCTCCCTTCCTGCCTCACCCCCCCATCCTTGCTTTAGGGATTACCCTCCCTACCTAGCAACTCAGACACTGTTTCCCCGGAACTGCTTGGCAGAGCCCAGTCGGAGAAGGGCAGGACTTGGATGACCTCTGTGGACACAAACCCGACCAGCACCCTACTTGGGAAGCAATCCGGCTTCTCCTGGAGGCTGCCAGCACACCTGTGGCCACCTGCCCCAACAGTGCCAACACAGGCCTGTCCGCTGGCTGGGTGCTGCCGCATCCCCCATGGGCGAGCACCTCTCTGGGGACTCTGTTCAAACATGACCATGACAAGCACAGGGAGGAGAGGGGGAGAAAGAGAGAGAGAGGGAGAGAGGGGGAGAGAGAGGAGAGAGGGTGGGAAGGAGGGCGGGAAGGAGGGAGGGAAAGAGAGAGGGAGAGGAAGAGAGAGGGAGAGGGAGAGAGAGAGGGGGAGGGAGGGAGGGAGGGAGGGAGGGAGGGAAGGGAGGAGAGGAAGGTGAGAGAGAAAGAGAGAGGGAGATGGGAAAGAGGGGAAAGAGAGGAGAGAGAGGAGAGAGAGAAGGAGAGAGAAGATGAGAAGGGAGGGAGAGAGAAGTAGAGAGAGAAAGAAAGAGGGAAGGTGAAAGGAAGAGAGATGGGAGAGAGAGGAGAGAGGAAAGAGATGAGAGAGAGAGGAAGAGAGAGGGAGATGGGGAAAGAGGGGAGAGAGGAGAGAGAGGAGAGAGGAGAGATGAGAGAGAGGGAGAAAGGAGAAAGAGGGAAGGTGAGAGGGAGAGAGATGGGGAGAGAGAGAGGAGAGAGGTAAGAGGGGAGAGAGAATGAGAGAGGGAGAGAGAGAGAGAGAGAGAGAGAGAGAGAGAGAGAGAGAGAGAGAGAGAGAACAGGAGAAACAGACTCTTCAGGAGACAGCAGGGTGGGAAACGGCTGTCCCCAGGAGGCCTGGCCAGGGTCCAGCAAGCCCCTGGTAGAAGCTCCCTGCAAGCCCCTTGTAGAAGCTCACACTCATCCCTACAGGAAATTGTCTGAACGTCTCTGGGGCTGGGCTTGAGAGGGAGGCCCAGGACGTGCTACTGGGTTACTGGGGGTAGGGAGACCCCCACCACCACCCCCAGCTGGGAATCCCTGGCTCTGGGAGATTGTGCAAGCGGGAAAGCTGGCCTTGGCCTCCCGCTGCCTGCGGAGGAGAGGAAGTCTCCCAGGCCCGGGTGCCAAGGCAGGATTGCGCCAGCCCTCGCGGCCCGCAGGCAGGGCGGGTGTCTCCCAGAGATAAGTCAAGCCCTGGCTGCAGATGACGGTGCTGGGGACAGCGGCAGAGAAGCGCAGTTCGGTGGAGCCGGCGGGAAGGGGAGCCGCGTGCCTTTCTGGGGCGGCCAGAGGTGCCTCTTCTCAGCCTCGGTGGGTGCTACCCCTGGAAGACGCACCCTCGGGTGACATTCCTCACCCGCACCAGCTGGGAGCCGCGCAGTCAGCATGAGCCGGGCCAGGCACCTGGGTAAGATCCAGAAACGTCTGGAAGATGTCAAGAGCCGGGTGGTGCCGGCCGGCCAGGGCCGACTTCAGCGACAATGAGAGCGCCCGGCTGGCCACCGACGCCCTGCTGGACGGGGGCCCCGAGGCCTACTGGCAGGCGCCGTCCAGGAGGGCGAGGTGGACTTCCTGTCGTCAGCCGAGACCGAGTACGCGCAGTCGCAGGCCCAGGAGCCAGCCTGGGTGCCTGAGCAGCTCCCGGGGCCCGAGGCCGGCCTCAGGGACGCCGAGTGCTGCTCCCTGCAGTCGGGACCTACTTCCCTGCGGCGCCGGGAGGGCAGCGAGCCGCCCCTGCTGCACTCCTGGGCGGCGGCCGACAAGCCCTACCTGAGGGAGAAGTCCAGCGCCACCGTGTACTTCCAGACGGACAAGCACAACAACATCAGGGACCTGGTCCGCCGCTGCATCACCCGGACCAGCCAGGTAGCCCGGGGTCGGGGCAGGACCGAGTTGGGGTGCGGTGGCGGGTCCCCCTCACCCCTGTCTCGCCCTGGAAGTCTGGCCTCTAGACACCCCCTGTGCCAATCTCTGCGTGCAGGTCCCCACTGTTGCGGCGCCCTCAGCCGTCCTCCACCCCCACTCCAGCTTCACGCTGACCTAGAGCATGTTCACCTCCGCTGTGAAAATCTGAGCCACAGTATAGCACAGCGGGCTGGGCGCTTGCCTTGCACGGGGCTGACCTGGGTTGGATCTCCGGCATCCCATAGGGTGCCCTGAGCACCGCTGGGAGTAATTCCTGAGTGCTGAGGCAAGAGTGACCCCTGAGCATCGCTGGGTGTGACCCTCCCCGCAAAGAAAAAAAATCTCTCTGGCCATTCCGGCGACCTTCCTGTCCTCTGCCTGCCCAAGAGTGGGCTGCATCTGGTTACAGTGAGGTCACTGGTGGGCAGACCAATCTAAGCAAAGGTATAGGAGACAAGGGTGGGCCCTTCCTTCAGGACATGCCAAGCCCAGCCTGGGGGTTTTCAGGGAAGGTTTCGTGAAGAAGGGATTCCGGATGCTGGGAAACAGGACTCCTGAGTTCTGGAGAGCAGGGGGGGGGGGAGGGTGGTTCAGATAGAGCATATGGCACCTGCAGGAGCTGGGAGAATATGAGGATCACTTCTGGGGGGGGTGGTGGGCAGGACAGGTGAGGTTCCGGAGAAGTCAGAGCCCACTAGGGTTTGCTCTTGGGGCACAGTGGATAGGGCGTTAGGATGCCCACATCCCATATGGTCCCCCGAGCACCTCCAGGAGTAATTCCTGAGTGCAGAGCCAGGAGTGACCCCTGAGCATCACTGGGTGTGACCCAAAAAGCAGGAAGGAAGGGGTGGGGAGTGCGGCAAAGGAGGACTCCCTATCCTCAGAGAGACAGCCCCATCCCTATCCTCAGACAGACGGCCCCATCCCTATCCTCAGAGAGACGGCCCCATCCCTATCCTCAGAGAGACGGCCCCATCCCTATCCTCAGAGAGACGGCCCCATCCCTATCCTCAGAGAGACGGCCCCGTCCTTTATCCTCAGAGAGAGCGGCCCCGTCCCTATCCTCAGAGAGACGGCCCCGTCCCTATCCTCAGAGAGACGGCCCCGTCCCTATCCTCAGAGAGACGGCCCCGTCCCTATCTCTCAGAGAGAGGCGCCCCGTCCTATCCTCAGAGAGACGGCCCCGTCCCTATCCTCAGAGAGACGGCCCCGGTCCCTATCCTCAGAGAGACGGCCCCGTCCCTATCCTCAGAGAGACGGCCCCGTCCCTTATCCTCAGAGAGAGGCGGCCCCGTCCCTATCCTCAGAGAGACGGCCCCGTCCCTACCCTCAGAGAGACGGCCCCGTCCCTACCCTCAGAGAGACGGGCCCGGCCCTATCCTCAGAGAGACGGCCCGTCCCTACCCTCAGAGAGACGGCCCCGTCCCTATCCTCAGAGAGACGGCCCCATCCCTATCCTCAGAGAGACGGCCCCATCCCTATCCTCAGAGAGACGGCCCCGTCCCTATCCTCAGAGAGACGGCCCCGTCCCTATCCTCAGAGAGACGGCCCTCGTCCCTATCCTCAGAGAGACGGCCCCATCCCTACCCTCAGAGAGACGGCCCCATCCCTACCCTCAGAGAGACGGCCCCATCCCTATCCTCAGAGAGATGGCCCCGCAGAATCCCAGCAGGAACAGGTCTCGGACTCTGCTGAGAGCAGCTGGAATTTCTTCCCCTTGGGGGCAATTCTCTGACCGCTCCATGTTTTCTTTTCTTTTTTTTCTTTTTCTTTTTTTCTTTGTATGTGTCATACCCAGCAATGCTCAGGAGTTATTCCTGGCTCTGCACTCAGGAATTAATCCTGGTGGTGCTTGGCGACCATATGGGATGCCGGGGAATCGAACCTGGGTTGGCCACCTGCAAGGCAAATGCCCTCCCGCTGTGCTATTGCTCCAGCCCCATCTGTGTTTTCTTAAATTCCTAACGTGCCTCCCTGATCACACAAAAGGGCATCTGCGGGCTTTAGGGCCAGGAAGAAGGAGAGGGAAGCCCGCTGTGGATTAATTTTCACTCACTAACTCTAACCTGGCCGAATTCCAGGGAGCACCCTTGGCACAGCGTGTGTGCTTACACACACACACACACACGCGACAAAGCCCAGTGATCGAGAACTTCCCCGCACTCCTGGTTCCCACTGCTCAAGCCTCAGGCAAGAGGGAGCAGAGCAGGTCCCTCTTAAGAGACAGGGCAGGTGAAGAGCCTTAGTCTCGCTGGGTGTCCAGGGAGCCTGCCAGCGCCCCCGGCAGTGTGGTACCCTGGCCACTGCCTCACTCATCTGTCAACTCCTAATGAGGCGCTGTCACCAAAACATGCTCTGAGAAGCCAAGGCCCCACCCTGTGTTACCTTATCCACTTCATTTTCAGCACTCCCTCCCTCCCTGTCCACCCACAGCCTCTCCACCCCTGGAGGCTTTTTTCTGAAGCATTGCATGCAGCGCTCTGCTCTGCTCTGGGAGAGTTTAGGTCACAACACGAGCTCCACAGAGGGCTGGAGTAAATGTTTTACATGCTGGAGGCCCAGGAGGTCCCAGAACCACAGGGTCCCTGAAGCACCACCAGGAGCAGGTTCTGAGCACTGAGTTGGGAGTAACCCCTGGGTACCCAGGCGGGTGTACCATACTCCCAAACAGAAACAAAATAAATTTAAAAAACCCATGAGCAGGGCCAATGGCTGGAGCACCGGCTTTGTCTGCAGGAGTTCTGGGATAGATCCCAGCATGGCCTGGTCCCCAGTAATAAGCAGAGGAAGACCCTGAGTGCCATGGGCATGGATCAGAAAGCAAACAAAGGAGCCAAACCCCAGGGTCGGAGCAATAGCACAGCGGGTAGAGCGTTTGCCTTGCATGTGGCCAACCCAGGTTCGATCCCCGGCATCCTATATGGTCCCCTGAGCTCCGCCAGGAGTGATTCCAGAGCAAAGTGCCAGGAGCAACCCCTGAGCATTGCCAGGTGTGACCCAAAAAAGCAAAAAAAAAAGAGCCAAACCCCAAACTTCATGAGCTCCAAGGTGTCTGGAAGATGTTGCAGTGGCTTAAAGATTTTGACCAGGGGCTGAGCGTTAGTAGAGCAGGTAGGGCGTTGCCTTGCACACAGTCAACCCAGGTTCGATCCCGGCATCCCATATGGTTCCCGAGCACCAGCAGGAATAATTCCTGAGTGCAGTGCAAAAGGAGTGACCCAAAAGACAAAATAATAATAATAATAATAATAATATCAAAATAAAAATATTTTGATCAGTGAGTGCAAAGGTCCTGAGTTCAAACCCCAAGGCTATCACATGTGATTAGTTTCTGGGTACAACCAGTGGCCTCAAGCAAGGCTGTGGGTGAGACCCCAGTGTCACCTGCACTCACAGAGAGGCCCTTACAGCTTTGTGGTTAGGGACCCCAGCAAGAAAAGGCCTGGACGATGTCTCAGTGGCTTGGAGATCCCACAGGACAAGTGTGAGGGCCTGAGTTGAATCCTGGTACCAACCACATGCTTATTGCCTCATAATCAGGAATTCCTGGTGAGGAAAACAAAAAGCTACAATATCACCTTATTCCTTTCCAGTTCTACATGTAACAAAACTAACCATTTTAGAGATGAGGCGTCTTTTGTCTTTCAAAGATGACAGATTTCCTGGGCTGGAGAGATAGCCCAAGGGTTAAGGTGCTTGCCTTGCATGGGGCCAACCCTGGTTCCCTGACCCCCAGAGCACCACCAGGTGTGATTCAATAACCCCCGCCCCACCCCTACCTCAAAAAAAAAAAAAAAAAAAGAAATGAGAAAGTGCTTCAAAAAATACCTCAGAGGTACTGGAGTGATAGCACAACGGGTAAGGTGTTTGCCTCGCACGAGGGCTGACCCTGGTTCAATCCCTGGCATCCCAATGGTCCCCCAAGCACTGCTAGGAGTAATTCCTGAGTGCAGAGCCCTGAATACCACAGGGTGTGGCCCAAACACAAACACCCCAAAGATTCCTTGGAGTCCACTCTTCGGGAAGCAATTCTCAGAGATCTTGGGGCAACCCCCAGTGCTCCTCAGCAGCCTGGCCGGATGGTCATGCTTGGATTGAGCAATGTCACAATGCTGCTCAGGTCCACAGCAGTGCTGGGAGCACCAGAGCCACCCCAGCAGCACTCGAGACACCAGGCTAGACCTAGCTGTTCTTAGGGAGCCATGTGGTGCCCGGGTCTCAGCGCGAGTCCGTGCATCCATGCCCAGCCTCCAGGACAGGATCCGGGAGAATGTCTGCCCATGAAAGGACCAGTCACAGCACCTGAAACTACCCACCGTGCCAGGAGGCCTGAGCCAAGAGCCCTCTCCCCGCGGGAGAGTGAGAGAGAAGCTCTGTCAGTCACTGGCCAGGCTTGAGCCACTCTCTGTGCCTGGAAGTGGAGGGGGAGTGACTAAGGCAGGTTTCACGGAAGAGGTGGGCCCCTAAGCTGAGTCTCAGGCTGAGTAAGCGTTGGCCAGGCAGCGTGGGGAGGAAAACAGGGCTGTCAAATGCTGGATCAAGCGGAACAAAGGGGGACTGGCCCTCTCCGCCCCAGGTTCCCTCTCAAACATTCATTCCTCTCTTTCTCTCCCCTCACAGCTTTTTGGTTTTTTCTATTTTTTTTTTCTTTTCTGTTTTTGGGCCACACCTAGCAATGCTCAGGAGATGTTCCTGGCTTTGTACTCAGGAATCACTCCTGGCTTGGGGACTCTATGGGATACCAGGGATTGAGCCCTAGTGTGAAAGGCAAGCGCTACCTGCTGGACTGTCTCTCAGGCTACCTCCCCTCGCATCTTTCAGTAAACTTCCTTAGATGACAACTATCCAGCCTCACTAAAACAATAGAGAGGGGCCAGAGCGATAGCACAGCCGGTAGAGTATTTGCCTTGCATGCAGCTGACCTGGGTTCAATCCCTGGCATCCCATATGGTCTCCTGAGCACAGCCAGGAGTAATTCCTGAGCAAAGAAACAAGAGTTAACCCCTGAGTGTCTCCGGGTGTGACCCAAAAGAAAAAAAATTTAAAAAATTAAACAATAGAGAGTTGAAAGGGGTGAAGGGAGGAGTGAAGGACGGGGCTCATGGGGACAGAAGCAGCTGTGTCTTCAACAGGGAACCCAAGGGTGAGAGCAGGGAGGTGCCTGCTGTAAGTGGGCGGGGCCGCAGGGGAGCCCCAGGTGGACTGGAGGCAGAGCCAGGAGAGAGCTTGTGATCCGCTGGTGTCGCGCAGAGAAGGCAACAGAACAGCACCCAAGGCGAGTCTACAGACCCTTAGCAGTCCAGGCCCAGGCTTTCGAGGGCCTGGGGCAGCTGGAATTGACTTGGACTTACATTCATTTTGTGGACTCCAGACTCTGTGCTCCTGCAAGGGAGCACTGAGCTATCCCCAGGTGAAGGGTGGGATCAGACAACACAAAATACAGAGAACATTCCCGGTCTGTCCCTGGGTGCCCAGAAACCGCCCCCTCCCAGCGTCCCCAGGGCATTTCAGTAGCTGCACCGGGTCTCGCCTTGTCCAACCACCCATTAGGGCAAAGAAATTGTTCTCAGGTGTTTCTATTTCACCACCCCTCACACAGGCGAGCTGAGAGGTGGATGTTGAAGCTGTTTGCACACTGCAAACCCCACTGCTCTGCTTACACACTTGGTGGTGGAAAATACAGTAGAAGTGATTTTTCAGGGCCGGAGCAACAGTACAGTGGGTAGAGTGTTTGCCCTGCACTGGGGTTCAGTCGTCGGCATCCCATATGGTCCCCTGAGCACCGCCGGGGGGTAATTCCTGAGTGTAGAGCCAGTAGTAGCCCCTGAGCATTGCCGGTGTTGCCCCCTAAACAAGCCAAGAAACGAAAGGGTCCAGAAATGGAAACACCAGGGCACTTAGCAGACAGCCCCCGCCCCAGCACAAGGACTGCAGTCATTGAGGAAGTGCAGATGTGACCAGCACTCTGGAAGGCTGGGCGAAGAGGCTCCCCCGTAGAGAAGCAGGAAGTTCCCAGACATGGCCCATGCCCAGACCCCCAGAGCATCAGGATGCTGCCTTCCAGCAAGGGGAGGGAGAAGCAGGACGAGGGGCAGCAGGGCGCACCCTGGCTCCTCACTCACCCCTACAGGGAGCGGATGTGAGTCCCTCCCTCCCCGGGTCTGACAGTGGCCGCTGGCTGTGAAGACCAAAGGCTTTGGGGAACACAGTTGCTGCTGATTCCTTTGACAAGGGCAAAGCCCTTCCCCATCTCAGTCAGGTGGAGTGGCCCCAGGACCAGCTAGAGCTCCCGGAACTCCGCTGGCTCGTGAAGGCCTGGGATAGGTCTGTCTTGCCTAATGGGCGTCCACATCAGTGTCCACCTTGAGGACAAATGCCCCAGCATAGTCCCTGATTCTTTGTGCAGCCCCAGGCCAGAGGCTGCACAAAAGGATGGTCTCTGGTGGGCTCATATCATTGTGGCCCTTTCAAAGATAGGTGGCCCCCTTGGGGTCAGCAGGGAAGCAGCTGGGGGCCCAATGGTCACAGAGCCCCCAGGGATAACTCTCTCTCCTCCCACCTTGACCACAATAGAGGGATCTTTGCCCATCAGCTGCATGAGTGTCGGGGAATGCCGCCAGGGTCCCCGACAGTGTCAGGACAGAAGTTCTCTTCTACCTCCGAGGGCGGGGGAACAGATGAAAACTCACGAGTCTGGTGCAATTCCAAAAAGTCTTTTAATAGTACAAAAGCTCTTCCACAGCAATCCAATATAATGAACAAACTGTAGCTCTGGTCTGAACTTAGACCATACAAAAGAGCCTAAGTCTCCCACCAAAGAGAAAGGATCTCACCCAAGCTGAGTCCTACTCAGAAGAAGAGCAAAAGGCCAAAGAGCAAAAAGCCAAAAGCCAAAAGCAAAAGGCTAAGGAGCCAAAAGCCACAGGAGCCAAAAGCTGAAAGCTGAGGGAGCCAAAGGCGGAAGGGGCCTCAAGTCAGTCCCCTTATATACACCAAAGTATCCAGGGAGGGTCGTGTCAACAGAGAACTCTAAACAGAGTGTAGTGCCACACCCTATTGCAGGTATAAACAAAGGTTATGCCAAGGTCTAATCCTTTCTACGGAGATTATCTCTTATGTAAAACACTGGAGAGAGAGGGGGGCTGGTATAAAGTAATACATCTTAATTTCATAAGCTTCATGTAATCTAGATGGTACCCACAAGGTCCTTATTATTATCTGCACCAGGGTGATTCTGAGTATCTTGTTCTCGTATACTGAAAGGGTCACATTCGCCTGCTTAGAGCAAACTAGTATGATCCTTCCTATAGTCTTCCTATAGTCTCAGCGTAGCCAGGGTGGTAGTCTCCTGGTAAATTCTAACTGTCCCACGCTGGGTGCAGTGGGTATAAAGAGGAGCTGTGCCCATTCTAGAAAACACTGGGTATGACCCCCAAACTAAAACCACCAAAGGGACGGGAAAAGCCGCCTCAGAAAGCAGCAGTGCAGGGGCCGGAGGCGATAGCACAGTGGGTAGGGCATTTGCCTTGCACGTGGCCAGCCCAGGCCAGCCTGGGTTCAATTCCGGCATACCATATGGTCCCCTGAGCACCACCAGGAGTAATTCCTAATTCCTGAGTGCAGAGCCAGGAGTAACCCCTGAGCATTGCCAGGAAGGAAGGAAGGAAGGAAGGAAGGAAGGAAGGAAGGAAGGAAGGAAGGAAGGAAGGAAGGAAGGAAGGAAGGAAGGAAGGAAGGAAGGAAGGAAGGAAGGAAGGAAGGAAGGAAGGAAGGAAGGAAGGAAGGAAGGAAGGAAGGAAGGAAGGAAGGAAGGAAGGAAGGAAGGAAGGAAGGAAGGAAGGAAGGAAGGAAGGAAGGAAGGAAGGAAGGAAGGAAGGAAGGAAGGAAGGAAGGAAGGAAGGAAGGAAGGAAGGAAGGAAGGAAGGAAGGAAGGAAGGAAGGAAGGAAGGAAGGAGCAGTGCAGAGAGATCGCGCAGGTGTAAGGCAGGTGTCCCGCTGTGCTGGCCCAGATTCAAAGCCCGCATTACTGCACGCTTTCTCCTGAGCACCAGTTTTGGGAGAGTCAGTCCTGAAGACCACCAGGTACACACCTGCTCCAGGAGATAAAGGGAAGGTAGAGACAGAAGCAGAGCTGGTGAGAGCCTGCACCTTTGCCTAAGATGGTGTGTGTGTCTGTGTGTGCGCATGCAGCCATACCCATATATGTACTTGCATGTGTATGAATGTGTGTGTGCGTGTGTGCGCGTGTGTGCACTCTAGGGATTGAACCCAGCACTGCCCCACTTACAAAGCATGTGCTTGTTGTTCAGTCACGTCCCAGTCTGTTTAAGCTTTTCTTTGGTTGGTTTTTTTTTTTTTTTTTTTTTTTTTTTTGCTTTTTAGGTCACACCCGGCGATGCTCAGGGGTTACTCCTGGCTCTTTACTCAGGAACTACTTCTGGCGGTGCTTGGGGGACCATATGGGATGCCAAGATCAAACCCGGATGGACCGCGTACAAGGCAAACGCCCTACCCGCTGTGCTATTGCTCTGGCCCCTCGGGGTTTACTTCTGGCTGTGTGCTCAGGGATCACTCTTGGTGTGGCTCAGGGCACTGTGCATGGTTCTGGGGGACAAACTCGGGTTGGCTGCATGTAAGTCAAATGTGATTCCCACTGTACTATCACTTCAGCCTCCCATTTTTTTGTTTTACTTTTTTTTTAAAGACTGAAGAATGAAGAATAAATATGCAAAAACTGTTTTCCAAGGATTCTGCTGTTACAGACACACTATTTAGAGTTCATTGTCCTTATGTCCTTGGCCTTAGTTCTACAGAGAGAGGGAAAATCTAAAATGATCTTTTCACCACGCTCCAAGAAGGCTGCGTCTAGCTGGGAGTTTCTGCCAGTCAGTGAAAAGTCAGTGAAGTCAGTTCACGGAGTTGGAGTCAGTCATGGATGAAGCTGCTCATCTTGTCCCCAGCACCATTTTTTTTTTTTTTGCATTTTTTGGGTGACACCCAGTAATGCTCAGAGGTTACTCTTGGCTCTGCACTCAGAAATTACTCCCGGCGGTGCTTGGGGGACCATACGGGATGCCGGGGGATCAAACCTGGGTCAGGCGGTGCAAAGCAAATGCCCCCCGCCGCTGTGCTATCGCTCCAGACCCCAGCACGTCTTTCCCGTGGTCCAGAGCAATCAGAGTGATGTCAGCAGGGCCCTATCACAGCTGTCAGGAGCTTTGTTCCAAAGAAGGTCCCAGCACGGGTTCCGCTGGGCGGTGTGTGGACTCTTCGGGCGGTTCGGCCCACTTTACCTGCCAGGGCCAGGGGAGCTGAGGTCCAGGCCTGTGTTTGGGAGGCAACTCCAGCAACGATCAAGCCTTTCTTAAGCTTCCTGGCAATGGGACATGATGGGGTCATTTTTAAACCTGCCCCTTTTTTGTCCAGCTGTCGCATTCACCGACTGAGTCAGGGATGGGGGCCTTGAGGAAAGGAGCCAGGGGGCTGCTGAGCCCTGGGGAGCCTCGTGTGAGAAGCTGGTATCTGCGTCACTCGGGATGAGGAGGTGCTTATCTTTCAGCAGATACAGTGCTTTGATGCTATCTACACCCTTAGCTTAACTGTACAGACACCTAATCCCATGATAAGAGGACCACGGTCCGCCCACGTTTATTACTCCTCCTCCTCCTCCTTCTCCCACAACAGTGTCCACTTCCTTCCCTCTATCAGTGTCTCCAAGTTCGCTGATCTCCTGTTTTCAGCGTTGATGGCTCTGTGTTTTGGACAAATAGCTAAACCACTCCCCCACATTACCAGGCCTGTGGCCCCTGGAACCCCTATTCTCCCCCTTCCTCAAGAGAAGAGCTTAATGTAATATTTATGACATGGTTTGATACAGAACAGCTTCCTTCTCTGTTTTGGAATTGGAAGATACGATACAAGTGGACACAGAGAAAACAACAGCACAGAAAGTAACTGCGTGTTTCTCTGCTGCTATGGTATAAACCCATTCTGGAAGTAACATCTAGTGGCCATTTTCCTTTAGAAAAACAGGAATACTACACACTCGGCTTTGATTCCTGTTCAATGTGTGGATCCACTTTCTTATCTGAAGAAAGAGGAGAGAGGGGCAGACAGGACCCAAGCAGCTTCCCTGGGCCCTCTTGAACAAACAGGCCTTTGGGGGGTTCTGTTTGCTTTCCACAGTGAGGAATGTCACCTGTCCTACCTGTAAGCCCCAGAGACAAAAAAAGGAGAGTGGAGGGGGCCGGAGCGATAGCCCAGCGGTAGGGCGTTTGCCTTGCATGCGGCTGGCCTATGCTGGCCTGAGTTCAATCCCGGCATTCCATATTGTCCCCCGAGCACTGCCAGGAGTAATTCCTGAGTGCAGAGCCAGGAGAAACCCCTGAGCATTGCCGGGTGTGACCCAAAAAAGCAAAAAAAAAAAAAAAGACAGTGGAGATAAGACAGTCGTTAAGACACAGACCTAGCGCACATCCTCCCCACGATCCATCCCAGGCACCTCATGGTCCCCAGTCACCTCGGGAGGGGCCCTGGAGGTCCCCAGCATCACTGCTGTCACCTGGGTATTCTCAGCATTGCCGGGCACGGGCTGCGTCATGTCCTCCAGAACACTGCTTGGAGGTCTTCGAAAAGTCTCTCTCTCTCTTCTCTGTCTCTCTCTCTCTCTCTCTCTCTCTCTCTCTCTCTCTCTCTTCTCTCTCCCTCTCTCTCTCTTTCTCTCTCTCTCTCTCACACACACAGAAGGATAAAGATCTCTATTCTCCCTCCACATGATGATAGTTAGGGCTTGAGTTTAGCTGTGCTCATGTATTTTTTTTTTAGATTTTTTTTTGGTCTTTTTGGGTCACATGTGGCAATACTCAGGGTTATTCCTGACTCTGCACTCAGGAATTACTCCTGGCAGTGCTTGAGGGACCATATGAGATGCTGGGATTGAACCCATGTGGGCCACATGCAAGGCAAATGCCCTACCTGCTGCACTATCATTCCAGCCCCTGTCTGATACATTTTTCTCCATTTGGGGGTCACACCCAGCAGTGCTCAGGGCTGATTCCTGCCTCTGTGCTCAGGGGTCAATATTGGCAGGGTTCAAGGGACCATTTTGGGTTCTGGGGATCTGCTGTGTGCAAGGCAAGCTCCATGATCCCTGCACTGTCTCCCCACCTCTGTGTCTGGCTGGCGCGCTGCTTTCATTCACAGGCTATCACGCCCGGCATCCTACCATTTAGTGCTGTTTCCTTTCCCACACTCAATTCATCGCTGGTGTTGGGACTGGAGGCAGCATAGCGCTTAGGGCACTTGTCTTGCACACAGCTGACCAGAACCCCATATAGTCCCCTGAGCCCAGCAGGAGTGATCCCTGAGTGGAGAGCCAGAAGTAACCCCTAAGCAATACCCAGTTTGGCCCCCAAACAAATGAAACCTCACATTTGTGGCGCTCTTAGCATTCTTTATTTGATCTGGGCTGGGGCACACATGGTCATGCTCAGAAGCTCGCCTGGGTCCAGGGCTGGGAGTGCACCTGGAGGGATGGAACTGACACTTCAGCCCTATGGGGTTCCCATGGGGGGGACCAAAGGGGACGCTAGGGATCAAACCTCGGTTGGCCATGTGCAAAGTAAACGCCATTTGCAAAGTAAACACCCTACCCACTGTGCTATTACTCTGGCCCCATTACCTGACAATATTTTTTTTTTGGGTCACACCCATCAATGCTCAGGAATTACTCCTGGTGGTGCTCGGGGACCATACGGGATGCCTGAGATCAAACCTGGGTTGGCCATATGCAAGGCCAAAGCCCTACCCACAGTGCTATTACTCCAGCCCCATACCTGACAATTTTTACTCTGTATTTCCCCCATGTCTAACTAGTTCCTCTGAAAATGTGTAATCACCCACTGAGTGGGAGCCCAATTACTACAGTTTAATACTGATTGGGTGCCCCGACGTTATTCATTGCTGCACTCCATACAATAGCTCGGATATGGGATCAACCTAGGTGTCTAACCAGATGAGTGAATTATGAAGATGTGGTAAATATACACAATGGGAGGAACGATGAAATCATGCAATGGTTGGAACTGGAAGATGCTGAGCAAGTCAGAAGAAAGACAAACACAGGATGATATCACTTACCTGTGGTTTATAGAATACCAGATGAGGAAATGCAGTTAAAGAGGGATGCCTAGATCACCTTTGACTCCAGGGATAGAGAGGACATACATCTAGGGAGGGAGAAGAATAGAACAGGAAGAAATGGGTGACCAGCTGGAATTTACCACAGTGCAGCCAGGAGCTCTGCAGAGAGGAGGCCACAAAAGTCCCAGAGGAATAGGCATGTGCTTAGACTATGCAGACCACGTGATTGTCCATCAGCCAATCTCTGCAGGGCACACAGTGCTCCTTTAACTCCTGCCCTCTTAGACGCCCCCCCTGCCGCCACCACACACGCACCCCACACACACACTACGGACCACTCTCCCGGGAGCCAGGGCACCCTTATCCCTGACTCCTCTGGTCTCTCTGCCCCTGCCCAGGTTCTGGCCATCCTCATGGACGTGTTCACTGATGTGGAGATCCTCTGTGACATTCTAGAGGCGGCCAACAAACGCGGCGTGTTTGTGTGCATGCTCCTCGACAAGGGTGGGGTGACCCTCTTCCAGGAGATGTGTGACAAAGTGCAGCTCTCGGACAGTCACTTCAAGGTAGGTGCCTCCAGCAAGAGGTGAGAAGCCGGGAGAGCGGGCTCGCTGCGGCCTGTGGGCCCTGATGGCTTCGGTCTCAGCCCACCTCAGTGGTGCCATAAGGACACAGGTCAACGTCCGGCTCTCAGCCAGCCCTGGCCCCTCACTATACCACAGTCCTGAGGAGGCCTCCTAGGCAAAAGTGACAGGGCTAGAGACAGAGGAAGTGGTCTCACGTCTGCTTACACAACCTGGCTTTACCTGGGTGGGGAAACTGGGAATGATGCAAGGGCCTGAAGGTGGCCAGTGTCCTCTCTCAGCTGAAGTACAGCGACAGGCCACCTCACAGAGTTAGGCATGAGGAAGTGAATCCTCTTCAATTTAATCAAATGCCCTGACTTCCTTCTCCTGACAGGAAGGAAAGAGCAGAGGGTCCCTTAGGTCGTGTTAAAATGGCCGTGGTTGTCGCGCGCACAAGCCTGTGGTACAGCTGTCCGGTGGCCTCAGGCCCACCTGGGTAGACTCCCCTCTGTGCAAGCAGGTCAGCCTCTGGGTGACCCTGTCCAGTCCCTCCTTCCCTATCCTTCCACACTGCCCCAAGGCAGCTGAGTTAAGGCTCCTCCGGGTACCACATGCCTCAGGCTCCTTGATTACTGGGTCACTCGGACCCTCCCACAGGTGAAGGGATAGTTCACGGCAGGGCATGTGCCTGGCATGAGGAAGGCCCTGGTCCCAACCCGCCACCACAAAACCCTCTAGGCGTGGTCCAGCCACCACAAAAACAAGGACAACATACAGGTTCTAGAGTCAGCCCGGGCCTGGCTCCACAGAGGTGGGGGCCACAGCTGAGTTCTCTCTCGCTAGGGCCGCCCTGTCTCCTGCCATCAGAGCCCTCTCAGGGAGACCGTGAGCAGCTGCCAGAGGTTCTCTGGGGTCCCGTTCTCTGAGTCTGCCCAGCCAGATGGTGGGGGGCTTTGTCTCGGGATCCTAGGGGTGCCCCACCTCCCTTTTGACCCTTCATTCTCCAGGTACACAGGCCTAAGGGCTGCTGGGGAGAAAAGGGACAACTAAGGCCGAGCTTGGGCTTGGGGACACACCTCTGAGACAGGGAAATACCGGGCTCAGTGAGGTTTCCATAAGGTCACCTCTCAACCATTCTGACCTGAGACCTCTGGCCACTGACCTGGGCAGGCTGTTGACCAGATATCTCAGCCAGTGGGACCTAAACCAAGGGACCTTATCCTTCCTTTTCTTGCTTTGAAGTCTCACCTAAATCCCCCATATTAATAGCTCCAGTATTTTCACTGTATCACTGTCTTCCCGTTCATCATCGATTTGCTCGAGCGGGCCCCAGTAACATCTCCATATGTCCTGTCTCATGCTAGTAGAGCCCAAGGCATCTGCTTGCTCCAGGAACATAAAGAGCCCCAATCCATTCCGGAATGAGGTCTATAATTGTTATTGGTATTTGGCATATATCAAATACAACACGGGTAGCTTGCCAGGCTCTGCCGTGCAGGTAGCATACTCTTGTAGGCACCTCTAAGTCCAGCATTTATTGATGAACCGCGCAGCCCCCAAGCGGCTGCGGTGAGCCAGGCGCTGATAGGCTGGTCTGCTGGGTGGAGGTCTGACGAGAGAGAAGTCCGGATGTGGAAAATGGAGGCCCTCATGGAGTGGGGGGTCTTCTGGCTTGTTGCAAGGCTCTGCTGGGATGGTGGGCCAGGGCTAGAACCCACCATCCCTCCCGGGCGCCTCATGAGCGGCTGTTCACAGGGAGAGCCAGTAGCAGCTCTGCCCCATGTCTGCAAGTCTCTGGACCGGCATACCTGAGCCGGATTTAAGAAAGACTGCTGCAGGGTGGAACTCGATGAGCCGGGCGCTGATAGGCTGGTCTGCTGGGTGGAGGTCTGATGAGAGAGAAGTCCGGATGTGGAAAATGGAGGCCCTCATGGAGTGGGGGTCTTCTGGCTTGTTGCGAGGCTCTGCTGGGATAGTGGGCCAGGGCTAGAACCCACCATCCCTCCCGGGCGCCTCATGAGCGGCTGGTCACAGGGAGAGCCAGTAGCAGCTCTGCCCCATGTCAGCTCTCTGATGGTATTCCAGTATTTTAAGTGACTCAAATAAGTCAATAAAGTCATTCTAGAAATCCAGTAGAGAAAATAAATGTAAATGGCTCTTAACCCCACCCACCATAGGTGACCTGTTGGACATTTCCCTGGACTCGGGATCCGTGACCTCTGCTGACCCGCCCTCCCTTCCTTCCCACAGAACATTTCCATCCGGAGTGTGGAAGGAGAAGTATATTGTGCCAAGTCAGGCCGAAAGTTCGCTGGCCAAATCCAGGAGAAGTTCATCATCTCCGACTGGAGATATGTCCTTTCAGGATCCTATAGGTGAGTCCTGGATTGCACCAGCCTCCAGGCTTCTTGGGGGCCGGGACAGCTACCCCCGACCTCTCAGGCCCACAGCCCATAGGAGCTTCTCCTGCGCCAAGCTAAAACCACAGCACAGAAGTGAGGCTGGAGGCTGAGCATCCCAGGGCAAATCCAGGTCCTTCCGGGGGCCTTCAGGCTGGAGAGGCACTTCCGGTCACCTGAGTCTCCCCCTGGACAGACTCCTCAATTTTCCTCCATAGTTATCTCAGGCATGGCTTTGCATAAAACTATGCAACTTTAGATTTTTACTATTTTTGCTTGGTGTGTTCACCCCATTTCAGTTTTCACCAAGGAGTATATTACTCCAACACTAGTCACTTTACCAGAGCCCACCAGTTTGCTTCCTGCCCCCCAGCCTGACTCTGGGGAGGCATCTTCCTCTCTCCCCTTGCCCAAGTTTTCCCCTTCCCTAACCTAGCCCCCTCAGCCCTGCCCCAGGGCCAAGCTTCCTACTGAAGACTCCGGAAACACTTTGCTGCTCAGTTTTGTGCCGGGGCGCAGCTGCGTTTCCCAACAATATAGGGAGGCGGGACAGGATCCCCCTTCTGCCCCAGGGGTTCGGCAGCCGCTGGATAAAGACTCACTAATCCAGCAAAGTTCCAAAGGCTTTTACTTACACACATTCTGGCATTACAATCCAATATCAGGAAAACCCCAAACTTCCAGTTCCTAGCCGGACCCAAGGCCACATGGTGGGTTTTAATCCCTCAAGTCAAGATGGCAACTGCACCGAGCACCATGTGCTTGGGTCCAGGTAGAGAGGAATGCAAACAGGCAGAGAGCAGAGCCGCCAGAGAGAGCGAAAGGAAAAAGGTGGCCTCTTTTATTTTTATTTTTATTTTTTTGCGTCACACCCGGCGATGCTCAGGGGTTACTCCTGGCTCTTCACTCAGGAATTACTCCTGGCGGTGCTCGGGGACCATATGGGATGCCAGAGATTGAACCCAGGCCAGCATGGGCCGGCTGCGTGCAAGGCAAACGCCCTACCCGCTGGACTATCGCTCCGGCCCGTGGTGGCTTCTTTTATATCCCTATCGGCCTGACCTGGCCCACAGCAACTCTTATTCAGGGCCAATTCTATCAGGTTCAGGTTCACTCCTCCAAGCAAGCTCACCTGGCCCAGGCTACAGAAATGTTAATTTTGCCCTAGACAAGATCTGCCTTTGAAGTTTCCCTGCAGGTTCTATGTAGAGATGGAGGAAGGGCATCTGAGGTGAAATATCACTGTATCACTGTATCACTGTCTTCCCGTTCATCATCGATTTGCTCGAGCGGGCACCAGTAACATCTCCATATGTCCTGTCTCATGCTAGTAGAGCCCAAGGACACCTGCTTGCTCCAGGAACATAAAGAGCCTCAAATCATTCCATATCTCAGAAATATATCTCAGGATATAAATACAAAAGGCATGTATTTATACCATGGATATTCTACAGCTAGGTATATATTTCTCCAAACTTCCACAAGATCCTTATCTTAAGTGTTGTTCTGGTCCCTAGAACTATTGAGAGCCACACTCGCTTGCTGGGAGGCAAACAGCATTTCTCTCTGATTTCATTATGGCTATATTATATTTAAAAGAGGATCCAATGTAGCCAGATAGATACTGCTAAGATTTGTCCAATCCCATGAAGATTGTGGGAGTATGAGAGAAAAATATTTATATCAGCTACCATAGAATGCATGGTAAGATACTCTGCCACATAGAGAGTCACAGATTCAAACTGTTTTCCTGCCCCTGTCTATAAAGTGGCCTGCAGGAGGTAGCTCCAGGCAAGATGCAGAGGCTCTGGGCAGCCGTGACCAGGGTGTGTACTCCAACAGAAGGCCAGTTGGCCTGCTCTTCACTTCTGTTGGCCCTGGACATTTGATAGTACCTGACAGGGTTTCTTTATATCCCGTATATGAAAACGATCATTCCGAGTCTGTTCTTTGTTGTCTGATTTCACCCATGATACTTTTCAGATCCATCCATGGTACAGCAAATTACATGACTCCATCTCTTATGGCTGCACAGTATTCCGTTCCGTAGACGTTCCAGTTTCTCTATCCAGTATCTGTCCTGGGCTGTTGGGTCATTTCCATATTTTGGCTATTGTATATAGTGCTGCAAGGAACATACAAGCGCAGATGTCTCTTCTGCTTTGTGCTTTTGGGCTCTTGGAATATATTCCCAGGAATGGAATTACTGGGTCATATGGAAGCTCAATCCTATTTTTTTGAGGAATGTCCAGATCATCTCCCAAAAATGCTGAATGAGTTGACAACATCCCATAGGGCCCCCTGAGCGAGTCAGAAGTGGTTCCTGAGTGCGGAGTCAAGAGCAAGCCCTGAGTATTGCCAGGTGTGACTCAAAACAAACCAACAAGCACACAACATTCTTGTTGTGAGTCTGAGGCACTGACCAAGGACACTGAACTTTTGCTGGCCATCAGAAAACACAGTGAGAGGCTAGAACAACAGGACAGTGAGTATAGGGCTTGTCTTACATGCAGCCAACCTGGGGTCAATCTCACACCACATCAGGGTCGCCCGAACGCTGCCAGGAAAGGTCTCTGAGCACAGAGCCACGAGTAAGCCTCGAGCACTTTGGTCACAAGGAGGTAATCCCAGAGCGGTGAATGTGTTAAGACCAGCTAGAGCTAAGCACGGGCTCTGGGACCAGCCAGGAGGAAGCCTCCCTTCTGCTG
>JAJIBD010012811.1:0-15881 GCA_021461705.1 Cryptotis parvus | reverse complement strand
GGACCGCTGGGCAGGCTAGGACTTATAAAGTCTGGATGAGCCCTGAGACGGCGTGGGCCTGAGCCCCACCAGCCCCACGAGGTGGCCATCAAGCCACGCCTGAGGTCCGCTTGATCTCTAGGCAGGGAGTTGATCCCCACCACCCGAGGTTTCTCGGGAGCCACGGACTTAGGCTGGAGCGAGGAATTGCTCTTTGCAGGCAGAAAATTAGTCCTAGGTACTTACAGGTCTGCCTCAAGGTTCTTGTCTCCCTTGCAGAAAAAGAATTTTTCAGTCGACGAGTGAGTAAAATAGGTTTTATTGAGGAGGTTTAGGTGAGGGGGAGGGAGAGAAAGAAAGGAAAGAGTAATCGCTCAAGGGAGAGCGCGGGCTGCTCCAAAGCGGAGAGCGAAAGAGAGAGGGACACATCTCAAGAGGGGAGATGCGGGCAACACATGACTCAGGACCACATGTGCACGCAGGCAACATGTGACCCAGGCAGCACAAGCAGGCAGACATTGTGCCCAGGCAAGCATGTCAGGCGCATGCAACATGTGAGCCCAGGCAGCATGAAGCGCCGTCCTTTGGTCAGGACGGCTTTTATGGAATTTCTCCAGTTACTCCCATATGGGGCTTCAACCTCGGTTGCTAGGCCCCGCTGCCAAGGGAGTAGACTTTGGGAGTGGTTTTCTTTGACTGGAATGTCCTGGGGTCTTCCTTGAGGTTCCTGGGCAGGAAGGATGATTCATCTTCCTCAGGAGATTTAGTTATTCCTTTGGCCTTTCCTTCCTCCAGGTCTATTGTTGATAATGGTCCCATCAAGTCTGGTTTCCGGCTTTCAATCAGGTGTGGCTCCTGGGGCTCCTCCCCAGGAATCCATTGCCATGTGGGCCCCCCTGTCTGCCTGCCTACAACAATCCCCCTAGAGATTTCACCCCTTAAATCTTTAGGGGAAAGTGGTCGAAGGTCCGTCTTCTGTATTTGCTTCCTGCTGACAAGAGGGGCTTGTAGACCCTGCCCTACAAAGGGTGAAATCTCCTACACCTTAGTTTAAATGGGGCCCAGGCAATGAATGAAGGTTAGATTCCTGAAGTTTTTTCATCTGCAAGACAAAGACCAGATTAATTAGGCTAAGAAACATTGCTTGAAATGATTAGACCCTGAAGGAGTGCAAAGGTCCTTGCCTAGTGAGGGCAGAGTGGTTTGCTGCTGATGGAAAACACCAATGTTAAGGTAGAAACACCAGCCACCTCTCTGGCTTTTTGTACAACATAGAAAAAACGTTAAATTCTTCCACTGAAGGTTTTAATAGGAATGAATAGATAACTATATTCGAACATTTGAGCATTTACATGAACTTAGTTGCCAATTCTTAAGATTAATCTCTGACACATGAAGCACAGTCGAGTTTATTTTAACTGCCCTGTTTAGTTCCTTTTTTATGGACGGTTGTTATTTACACAGTTTTATGAACTGAGAACGAACACTTAACCAGTTTGGATGCTAACTTGAAGACTTTTGGCTTATTAGCAGACTTTAGAGTACATTTGCCTTTTAGCTGAGGTTGCTGGTTGGACCGATGACGTGTATAACTTGAGTTCCCTTTTAGACTAGGCTGATTACTCACAGTAAAGCAAGTTCTATTTGGATTATCCAAGGGGTACCTTTTTTAAATTAAGCCTATTTGGATACATACATTTATTTAATTGCCTTTTGTAGCTAGGAATTTGATTTGTACAAAAAGTTATAGAAATATGGTTTTCTCTCCACCTTCGCTTTAAATTTGCCAAATGACTTTATAAACCTGACTTGTTCTTTTGCATAAACACAACAAAACTGGAGAACTCTCCACTTAGGGACCCGTTGGCAGAAGTTCTGAATTGGCTAAGACAGAGCAGGCAAACACCAATTATGGTATTTTAATGTTTTTACCTGTCACGTCAGGGCTACCCCAGGCTTGGCCAGAAGATTATGTTCCATGATGAGCTACAGGTGACCTCGGGCCTCTCCCACTGGGTTGAGCAGAGCATGACAACATCCCTCTTTGGGGCTGAAGCCATTCCCTACTGCAGCAGTCCTCCTTGTTGTATGGCCCAGGCAGTTGTCAGTCACCACAGATTGGCAGATTCCTGCTCCTCACAGCAGAGATGATTTCGGGTTCTTCCTTTAGCTGGCCTGCCTTTAGGGTCTCCCTGAGGTTTGTAGGGTACTTGCAGCTGTACCTGTGATAACTGCATGCTTCTATCATTTATACCAATTTCTTTGACTTCTGTTTTCCTGGAAGAGGGCCTTGGGGTCCCATACTGACTTTCCTGTCTGCATGAGGGCCAGGGCCCTATTACAGAGAGGAAATATTTTGTTTGAGTTTATGCAAACCAACATAGTGTCATGAAACATCAAAAGACGTGCACTGAAGGTGTAAAGAGAGAAAAGCATATATTACACTTTACTCACAATGAAGTGCAATACACCAATTTGCTGTTGGAACTGCTTAAAAGAAGCATAAAGTTCTGTTGAAATAGAGCAGACAGTTTAACAGTATTCTGTGTAACTTATTTAACTCCATGTTAAACAAAATCTTAATTACCAGTTTTTAGGAGCACTGTAACAGGAGTTTATACCATCTGTTTAATATTTTTTCATAGATCTTACCAACGAGATACTTTAGAAAAGAGTTTTATAGTTTACTAAATTCTCTGACCTTCTACACATTCCTTTACATTCATTCTGTTTTGTAGCTTTCCTGCAAAAACAAGCCTTTACTTTAACAGAATTCCTTCCTTTTCCCACAGACATCTCCATCCATTATCTTTCTGTTACTTAAAATGCATTATTTAGACTTCTTATAGTTGCACCCTAAAGGTATTAACTTTTTATTTTACAGAGCTTAGTACAAGCTGATCTTTCAAGAAGTTTGGAAACACTTTGCTAATTATTTTTATTTAGCATGACAAGCTACTTTAAAGCAGTAATTTTATATTTTAGGAGAACATAAACAATGTAAAGTTAAAATACTTAAAAGATTACTACCAAGAAACAGTGACTTTACGCTTGTGAATAAAGATTTTAAATTTAAGACTAAGGTTGATACCTGGTAACAAAGCTTACATATATTAAAGCTATTTCAATAATAGCACATACTGGGCAGATTAGAAACAATGCCTGAAAAGGAAAAACTGATTGCTGTCATTTACTTTGCACATATTAATTTTTTTTATGTTTAGAAGCCACAAATTGAAAGAAACATTTCTGGCTCCTTGAATGTGGCTTGACTTTCTTCAGCCCTGAGGCTGCTTTGGAATTTCACCTGAAAAGCCTTTAATGCTGTGGTTTCAGATTTATTAGACTGAGATCTTGAGATAACCCCATTACAGAAATAAAACAAATATGTAGACATACCAACATACGGCATTTGAACCAACTTTTGTGAAACACAAGATTTTCTTGACTTAATTACAACAGTTTTTGTACCTTAGTTAATTTTGAAAACAGCCTAATTTTTTTATTAGAATTTGACTAAGGCTTATAAGGTAAAGCTTTGCACAATTTTACAAAGTTCTTATTTTATTCCCTGCTTTTGACTTTAGCTTTTACCCCTTTTTAACAGCACAAGTTTTTAGCTGAGAGGATTTCAGGCATTAGGAACCCTTAAAAGGTTTTACAATTATATATTTTAACCCCTACCATAAGATTTAGATTGAGCACGTTGATTTTTTTTTTCTGCTTAACACTTAGTTTAGAACACATGGCCTATCCCTGGCTTAACAATTTGCTTTTTGATTTTAACTTGGTTTATTTAACACTCCATGTTTTACACAGACAAGACAACTGCAAACACCATTGGGCCACCACACACGCACGCACACATACACATATACAGTTGATTGATCTATCTTCAGTTATGATTTGACCCTTTTGGAAGGGTAGAGGAAACTGATAGACTGAGAAAGGAAGGGCAGTCCCCCAGGGCAAATAGCCCTGCTCGGCCGATTGGGACCCGCCCTACATTTTTCAGCCTGCACCAGCCTCTGTCCCCTGCCTGTCTTTTACATGAAGCATGGGTCAAGAGCTTTTGTTGAAAAAACCGCCACCTAGATTATGGCCGAATTAAGTTGTAAACTTAATGCTACTGTTTTTAGCTTTTAGTTTTGAGTTTAGTCTTTTTTAGTTCCTAATTTTTAGTTCCAAGTCCTGAATGCACCTTAGTGGCCTTTGCTAACTAGAGGCATAGTAAAGAAAGTAAAAATTAGTTACGATGTACAGTTTTTGGAGATAGATGTTAGTGAGGACAGGTTAGGCTGTAAAAAACCTGTAAATTGAATTACTGCATTAATACCTTTTGAAATTAATTACTATATTTGTGCCTCCTTTGATTTGATAATTCTGTACTAGACCTGTTAAGGAAAAACTGCTGTTTTCTACCGGTACATAAGGTCACCAGCCAGTGCTCATCTGCGCAGGTCCTGGTGTGCTTTTTGCTTTTGCATGCAACAATTGGACAAAATTATTAGCCATCTTAGGTGAACTTAAAGCAAAGGTTAGAAATTGAACTTTCTTATAAACTTGAAGGATCTCCCAAAATGTCCCTAGCTGCTTGCGCTACTGAAGCTTATTGAGAAGGGCGCTTGACCTTCACTCTGCCAGCTTTTTCAGCCACTTCCCCTAGGGAACTCCTGGGGGGGTCCAGCAGGTTTGGAATGACAAGAAGCTCAGCTTTAAGCACACCCTGCTCGGCTGGACCTTGGGGGAAAGATAGATAGATGCCTGAGCTGCATTGGACCACAGTGGGCAGTGGGCTTCCCTGCAAGTACCTTTTGCTTATTATAATTTACCGCCTTAGTAACACACTTTTATTATCCCCGCTATTAGACAGTTAATTATGTAATTCTGCATTTTCCTTTTCTCTTCAGTTTGGTGATTTTACCCAGGGTTTGTTAGGGGAACTGCCGTGAAACCCACGGGGAGGTCTTTATTAGTTGCATGGAGCTCGTCTGCATGAACCTGCTCAGCTGCTATAATTTGTGTTTTCTCTGGGGGTGCAGCAATTGGACAGAACTATTTGTGCATTATCCCAGGTGAACTTAAAGTTAAAAGTTAGAGTTTGAAATTCCTCTGTAAACTTTGAGGGATCTTTCCAAAACCTTCTAGCTGCTGCTTACATCGGTGTAGGTCGCCCATGGTGAAAGGTACCTGAACCTTTACTATTCCTCCCTCCCCATTTGGCACTTCTCTTAGAGGAAGAATTTTTTTTCTGGTTTTGGGTGGTAAGAGACTTTACTTGAGTACGCCCTGTTAGACTAGTTTTCGAGGGAGGGAGACATTTTAAAGTTTCTTTGGAGTGGCAGCAGATTTTTCTGCAGTTATCTCCCTGCGCCAGCCTCGTCTTCTGAGGAGGAACTGTGCTCTTTAATTTCCCTATGATGTTTGTGAGCTTTTTTGCTAATAGCTTTCTTTTGGACCAGCCTGGTCTTCTGAGGAGAGGCTGCGCCCCTTACTTCCCCTGCGGTTTGTGCGAGCTTTTACTACTACTTTTCTCTGCACTGGTCTCTTTTTGGGAGGCGCTGCGCTTTGGTACCCGGAGATTTTTGTGGGCCCTAGGGCTTGGAGACCTTGGGCTAAAAAGAGCCTCGGATTGCCGGGATAGTTTTGGCAGGAGGGAGTCAACACCCGAGGCACAGTAGGGTACAGAGGCTGCGGAGGCGGCAGCGGCAGCGGCAGTAGCGAAGCCTGAGCCGGTGCCAGCGGCTGGGCCAGCGGCCCTCCAAAGGGACTGAGGCCCTCCGGGTCAAACGGACTCCGTGTGGGAGGAAACATCATTAGAATGTCGTCTATGGGATCTGGTTCTGGTTCTTTTCCCCTGTAGCATCTGCATAGGAGATGCGGCCGCCCTTTCCTTTGAGGCTTGATACAGTGCCATGAAGGCTTGAATGTAGGGGGTTTCATCCCATTTCCTTTGCCTCTTGCAGAAGCGATCTAGCTGCAAGATGGTGTTGTATTGCAAGCTACCATTCACTGGCCATTTTTCCCGTGTTCTAGTTTATAGTTAGGCCACGATTTGTTACAAAGGTCTTTGAGCCGTGCCTTGCTTAGACATTCTAGTTGTAGGTCCTTCCAGTGTTTCAACAGGCAAGCCAAGGGGGACTCCTTGGGTATAGAGGCAGAATTTCCCATATTTTAAGTATTCTGGCAGCAACCTATGAAAGAAGGAAAGAACTAAAACAGGATGGTTCCTTGGCAAAACTCTTAATGCAAAACCGCCGCGGAGGGGCTGCAGCCCCCAGCCCCGAGGAGAAACACTGCTGGGAGGGGTCGCAGCGCCGCAGCCCCCAGCCCCGAGGGAGAAAACACTCGCGGGAGGGGCCGCAGCGCCGCAGCCCCCAGCCCCGAGGAGAAACACTCGCGGGAGGGGTCGCAGCATCGCGCAGCCCCAGCCCCGAGGGGAGAAACACTCTGGAGGGGGGGGCGCAGCGTCGCGCCCCCAGCCCCGAGGAGAAACATCTCGCGGGAGGGGGGCGCAGCGGCCGCCGTCCCAGCCCCGAGGAGAAACACTCGCGGGAGGGCGCAGCGCCAGCGCCCCCAGCCCCGAGGAGAAACACTCGGGAGGGGGGGGAGCGCCGCGCCCCCAGCCCCGAGGAGAAACACTCGCGGGAGGGGCGCAGCGTCGCGCCCCCAGCCCCGAGGGGAGAAACACTCTCGCGGGAGGGGGGCGCAGCGTCGCAGCCCCCAGCCCCGAGGAGAAGTCAGGGTCCACTTTGACCATGGACGTCTCCATAAGTGACCTCTGAGTTACCCCAAGCGTCCCTGGGGCCTTCCCGGCATCCACCACGACCACGACCTGCGTGTGGAGCCGGACCAGCCTGTCGTGGGTTTCCAAGAGATAGAGGAAAAAGTTCTGCCTTAGTTGGTTGCTGCCTTCTTCAACCTTGCTGACATTGCTGCATCTTTCATTAGGTTTTAAGTTTTCTGCCTTTCTGCCATTTGCTGGACTTTTTTTAATAAATTTTAATTTCTGCCTTGGGGACATTTACTGGGTCCCTTACTGGGTTCTGCCTTGCTGCTTTGGCTTAGTTTACTGGGCCTTCCACTGGGTTTTGCCTTGCTGCCTTTACCCTTTTTTTCTTTGCCTGGGGCTAAAGCTGCTAGAGGCCTCATTTAGGTTTTAATTGACCTCCTGGTGTTTCTTTAATCCTAACCGGTTTTCTTCCCCTATGTTATTCTGGGACGAGGAGAGAGAAAGGGACTGCTAGCTGTAATTTGGTTTTCTAGAATCTTTCACTAGTGGGTTTCCTCCCCACCCTCCCACAAGTGATAGGTGACGCGAGACAGACAAAGGAGGGGTGCCTCTTTACAGAGACCATTCAGTTGCTTGTCTACCGTGAAGAACTTAGCCGTAGTGGACTCAAGCAGTTGTGACTTGCGGCCGACCTCTATGTCAGCGCCACCATAGACCATATGTTCTTCAGAGCAGACAGCCCACTCGGGCCCGTGAAACTTTGTGGGACCTTAAGGGTGCCGGTCGTGGAGCCACAGACTCACGCCCTGATAGGAGGACCTATCAGGGTGCTCATACACACACTCACTCACAGAGGTTATCACATTCCCTCCCCCGTCCCCCTAGAGATTTCCCAAGGGAGCATACCTTCTACGCAGATTTTTCAAGGATTACCTCCTTCTGGGGGACTTCACTGCACCGTCCTGCCGTGGTCGCCAAAATGTTGCAGGTGGACCCCACGGGTGACTTATGTGAGGCAGGAAGGAGAGAGAGATGGTCGCTTTCTCCCCAGCCGCCTCTGCCACCCGGGACCCGCTGGGCAGGCTAAGGACTGATAAAGTCTGCGATGAGCCCTGCACGGCGCGGGCCTGAGCCCCACCAGCCCCACGAGGTGGCCGCTGCCAACGCCTGAGGTCCGCTTGATCTCTAGGCACGGGAGTTGATCCCCACCACCCGAGGTTTCTCGGGAGCCACGGACTCAGGCTGGAGCGAGGGAATTGCTCTTTGCAGGAAAGGAAAGTCAGTCCTAGGCCTTACCCAGGTCTGCCTCATGGTTCTTGTCTTCTCGCAGAAAAAGAATTTTCAGGAGTCGACGAGCAGTGAAGTAAAATAGGTTTTATTGAGGAGGTTTAGGTGAGGGGGGGAGGAGAGAAAGAAAGGAAAGAGTAACGCGCTCAAGGGAGAACGCGGGCTGCTCCAAAGGCGGAGAGCGAGTAAAAGAGAGAGAGTACACATCTCAAGAGGGGATGTGGCAACACACGTGCTCAGGCACCACATGTGCACGCAGGCAACATGTGTACCCAGGCAGCATAGCGCGCAGGCGACATTTGTGCCCAGGCAGCATAGCGCCGCATGCAACATGTGAGCCCAGGCAGATAGCGCCGCCGCCCTTTGGTCAGGACGGCTTTTATAGATTTCTCCCAAGTTACTCCCATATGGGGCTTCAACCTCGTTGCTAGGGCCCCGTTGCCAAGGGGAGTAGACTTTGGGAGTGGTTTTCTTTGACTGGAATGTCCTGGGGTCTTCCTTGAGCTGGGTCCTGGGCAGGAAGGATGATTCATCTTCCTCAGGAGATTTACATATTCCTTTTGGCCTTTCCTTCCTCCAGGGTCTATTGTTGATAATGGTCCCATCAAGTCTGGTTTCCGGCTTTCAATCAGGTGTGGCTCTGGAGCTCCTCCCCAGGAATCCATTGCCATGTGGCGCCCCCTGTCTGCCTGCCTACAACAGAGGGAAGTTGACACTGGCAGTGGAATTGGTGGAATTGATGTTGAAACATTGCTTAAGATAACAGTAACTGAAAATCTTAGTTCATTTTAACTTTACATTTTAATTTAATAAATGGCTAGAAAATATAATTGTAGGGGTACTTGCCTTGCATGCAACCAAATGAGGTTTGATTTCCTGCACCCCATATGGTCTCTTCCAAAATGATCCCTGAGAGCAGAACCAGGAGATACCCCTTGCACAGTTGATTGTGAAACAAACAGAAGGAGAAAAAAACCATAACACTCAAAACTAAAACTTGATTGTCTACTAGGACTTTGTTCTTTGCATTAAACTCCATTTAGCATATATTTTTTGAAGCTGTAGGTTGGGCTCTCCCAGAGGTTCTCAAGCGCCATACGTGGTGCCAATGCTTTGAACTGGAGCTAGAAGGAAAGCAACGTAGCACTTTATCTCCTGACTGTCTCTCCAGACCCAAGCAATGTATTCGCTTTTTCATCATTAAAAAGATGAGTGCTTAAGAACATTTTATTTTTTTCTAAAAGTATCTCATTTCCCTAAAAGAAAAACTGTAAACATTAGAGGATAATAAATATTCAGATTTTATTTTAATGGCAAGCTTATATGCATTATATATTAATGGTGTCATTGCATAAATGAAGCACATTTATATTACATGACCTTTTACTCAATAATTCATTGTATTATTTCAAGTCATTCTTTTATTTGTCTTCAAAATATAGTTGATACAATGTTCTAGGAAATTTAATTCTTTAATAGGAAAATTTATATTATTATATTGCTTTTTTAAATAATCTATATGAATTTATCACCAATTGTCATATTTGTAGCCTTTATTTTCTCACTTTATTAATATTGCAATGTTATAATTATAACAAAATCTTTGCACATACTTATGGATATTTTAGTGGGATCTTCCTAGTAGTACACTTGTTATGTTGATGGGTACAGTTAAGGCTTTTGATATGCAGAGAACACAGTACTCTGGAGATAATTAATTCTAATCTTCAAAACTTGCTTAAATAATGTAACTAAAATGGCTAATTGTATTGCAAAATTCGCTTACTCCAGTGTGTTCTTTCAAACTAAAAATCATTCCTAAAGTTTTTAACTTGGATTTGGAATTAAATGTAACATAATTTTGACATTATTTTGATAAATGACATGTGTATCAAACAAAGCATGGCAACTCTGAGTTTTGTCTCAGAAATAAAGTTGGTCACTATCCCCTACTCCGTACTTGAGCTGACCCTAGTTATAGTATTTCAATTCAGACCAAGCATAATTTAAAATGTTGGGATAGAAAAATTAGAAGTATCTCAGGTTTGAGGAATTTATCATAGGGCAGAATTACCCTCAATCTTAGATGCTTATATAAATATAGCACTTATATAAAAATATTCACAATGGAAACTTAAAACAAGCCTATGAAAAGAAATTCATAGGCTTGTTTCATAGGCTTCTGCTAGTGGCACTCTTTCTTCCATGTAGACAGGGTGGAAGTGAGGGGCATCAGACAGGAAGTGACCAAGAGAAAGTGGTGGAAATATATTGACACTCTGATGGGGAATGATACAGTAACATTGATTGCCTAAAATATTAATATCAATATTAGTATAAATTATTATGCTGCAATAAAGTTTTTCTTAAAAAATATAAAGTATTTGGGCTCGAGTGAATACAGCAGGTAGGATCCTTGCCTTGAATGAGGGTGTCTTGGGTTTGATCCAATACATCTCATATGGTTACGAAGTCTTCTGTAAGGGGTAAATACTGAGTGCAGAGCAAGAGGTAACCAACAACTATTGCCACATGTGCACTAAAAACCAATTAAATAATAAATGATACAAGGGATGGAGAGAGAGCACAGCAGGTGAGGCACTTCCCTTGCATGAGGAGGGCTGGAGAGATAGCACAGCAGATAAGGCACTTGCCTCATGAGGCCCAAAGCTAAATTCCTAGCACTCCAAAGATTCCCTGGAGTCCACCAACATGAACTTGAATTTTTTGTGAATGAGAATAAATTGTATATCCTTACAACATATATATCTCACCATTTTTTAACAAGGAAGGTTAATATGATGGCTTACAAATTTGAAACATAAGAGGTTGCCCATTTTTATTCCTATCCTGTTAGAAATCAGATATATGTAAAGAAACCTCAGGTCATCTGTTGGAGATGACATATGGTAATAACTGACATGCTCTGGCCAACAGCCACAGTGAGTTACAGATAATGTCAAGTAAATTCATCCAGGGCCAATTAGCTTAATTTCCAACTGACCAAAATATGAATAAATCCATGTGACACCAAGAGGAGCAGGGATGAATATGCCAAATCTTAGACCAGTCATTTTATGAATCACAATATTGTGACAATGAATGAATTTTTAAACCACTTACATTTAATTAAATCTCCATAATAATTGTGACTTGTCTTACCATTGTTAATCGATTTGCTTCAGTGGGCACCAGTAATGTCTCCATTCATTGGGAATGAGGGTCCATTATTGATACTGTTTTGGGCATATTGAATACACCCCATACAACAGGTAGCTTGCAATCTCTGCTGTGGCTCTGGGTTCATCCCAGGGGGCCCAGTCTTCTTCTGTGTCAGACTAATCACTAATATTTATTTTCTCATAAAAATATTAGTCATAATATTATTATGGCATTAATATTATCCATAATCATTAATGGATAATAATTTAAAATGAAGCGAAACGTTGGACATGGGAATCTCTTGGTGGACAGTTGCACAATGAAATTGACCACATCATCTTCAATCGACGATTTTACCTGACTGATGTCACTGTCGTCCCAAAATTCCAAACAGGATCAGAACACCGTCTCCTTCCTGCAAAATTCTACTTCACGCGAATGGGGATAAAAGGCTACAAAGTTTAAGAAGAGAACTCCCAACTGGGAACTCTTTAGCACCATTGTGGCAACATGGGAAGATACCGTCACTGATGACATTGATGAAGAATACAACCTAATGGTTCAGCACCTCCATGATTGTGCGAAGAATGCCGAGAGAGAGAAAGACACAAAAGGACGCGTGACTTCAGAAACTCTCTAGCTCATTTGCCAACGTGGGAAAGGCTCGAGGCTCAGGCTACCAAATGATAATGTCCAAGCTTCCAAAGCGGTGCAGAGAAGCCATAAAGGAAGACCTCAAAGAGAGAAGAGCAGAAATACTGGAAGATGCAGCAGAAGCCAGGAAAAGGATTTGTACCGCCCCGCCTGTCCTTCGCCAACTATAAGACCAAAATGACTGCGCTCCGACGCCCTGATGAATCTATCACATCTTCCAGAAAGGCGATGGAGGAGATTATCCATGACTTCTACTCAGATCTCTTTGATAGCCACATCCACCTGCCCACATACCAAATTCCAGAGGATGGATATGTCGTTCCAATGTTCTCCCTTCTGAAACCTGACATGCCATTTTGTCAGTAAAGAAGGGAACAGCACCAGGCCCAGACAAAGTCAGACCCAAACACCTGAAGAATCTGCCGTAAGTACTAAACAATACACTAGCTCTGCTCTTCACAATCTGCCTGTCCCAATGCAAGGTGCCCTCCCAATGAAAAACCAGCAGGACAGTTCTACTGTCAAGAAGGGAGACATTCTCGACATTGGCAACTATCACCCAATCTGCCTGTTGTCCGTCATCTACAAGCTGTTCACTCGAGTCATCATGAACAGGATTGGCAGAACACTAGATGAAGGACAACCATGCGGGCAAGCTGGCTTCTGGAAAGGATTCAGCACAATCGACCATATCACACGGTAACCAAGCTCATTGGGGTTCGTAGGGAGTACAGATTGCTGCAGTGTATCACTTTCATTGATTTAAAGAAAGCCTTTGATTCTGTGGAGACTGAAGCAGTCATCGAAGCCCTAGCCAAACAGGGGGTTTAAACCCTAATACATCAAGATCCTTCGTGAGCTGTATTACGGATTCACCACCAGGATCTCACCATTCTACAAGGAAGTGATCATTAATGTCAAAAGAGGGATTCAGCAGGGTGATACCATTTCACCAAAGCTCTTCAGTGCCACCCTCGAGAACCTCATGCGACAAATAGAATGGGAAGGAATGGGAATGAAGATAGACGGTTGGCAACTAGACACCCTCCGCTTTGCCGATGATTTCGTTCTAATAACACCAAGCATTAGCGAAGCGGCACAAATGCTGGCTGACTTCGACCAAGAATGTGGAAATATAAGTCTACAGTTGAATCTAAAATAAACAATCACTTGATCACTTGAATCCCGTTATTCATCGATTTGCTTGAGTGGGTGCCAGTAACATTTATATTAGACCCTATCACGTGCCAGTGTAGCCCAATGGCATCTGGTTGATTCAGGAATATGAAGAGCCTCAAACCATTCCTTCAGGGTCTTGACAAGGAAGTCTGGCCATCTTGTAGGTGGGCAGCCACGTGATCTTTTGACATCCCGTGGGATCCAGTGGTAATGGCTCTAGTCCAGCAGTCATCTCCAAATAACATTACATCTCCAGCCCATCTGATTTTCGATGCCTTGACAAACGAGACAGCCCCCTGATTCTGGAATAGCGATGGAGGTCAGAACTCTGGATTCCTTCTCTCACTTGAGTGAGGCATGATATTCCAAGCATAGCTCTTTCGATTCCTCTCTGGGAGACCCAAATAGCGTTCTCATCCTGCTTTCATAGGGCCCAGGTCTCTGAGGCGTATGTTAATGCAGGGAGAACGGTAGAGTCAAAGAGATGTGCCTGGAGCCAGAGGTTCTTTGTCCTTTTAGCTATTTTTTCGATGCCTTTGAAGGCATACCATGTTGCTTTCTTCCTCCTGCACAGCTCAGGTTTCAGGTCGTTCATTATGTTGATTTCTCGACCTAGGTACACATAACTGCTGCAAATCTTAGTTCATTTTAACTTTAGTTTATACATGAGTGAGAGTTTTAAATGGCAGCTTTTATTGGTCACAAAATAATTTTGATATATCAGAAGATAGGGTAAAATTATGGAAAATTAATCTGCAGACAAATGGTTTATGATATATAAAATATTGTTGAGTTAATCTGATAACTGAACTTTCCTTAACCTAATGACTTATTAAACATATTTTCTCCCAGCATGACATGGTTATCCTTTAGTCCTGAAATTGTTTTGGTCTAGCTTTTGGATGCATTGATATTTTCACAGGATGATTTATGATACATACCTAGAGATTCATTTGTAATATTAAAGCTTAAATTAGAGTGAATTTGGCTTGTTTCCAATTTGAAAATCGCTATATATAATGAAAAACTCCTTAAGGGTGAAAAATCATTAAACTAAAATAGAATCTGGTGAACCACATACTGTATCTGTATGTATAAATGGGGAGATTTCTCTCTGTAACATTCATAAAATATTATATCAAGCCACATTATTTAGGGAAACAGAATTTCTCAATTAATGTTTATTGTTGTATGATACGGTAGTATTTACCGCACATACAATCTTCAAAGACCTTTGAGTGTTAGCAAGAATGGTGATCTTGCAAAATTGAAGTAAGACTCAAAAACGGTTACTTTTTAGAAACCTATTAATAGATTTTTATTTATACAGCTCTATTATTTGGAACAAAAGAAAATGAGCATAAATGTTCATCCCTTTCTGGGCTTTATATGAGTGTAGTTACTATAAAAAAATAAAGAGAGTATTTGTAGTCTTCTGTTCTATTATTTTTTAATGATTCAGACTAGATTCTATTTAAGTCATCAGTCAAAAATAACTTAATTACCTAAGTAACTAACCAGAACATAATTTTTTATTCTTCTCAACATTTCCATCTTTTTTATTTAGGTATAAATTTAGTGTTATAGGCTTTGTAAAAATAGCATAAGTATTACTTTTATAACCTTCCCTACAGTCTTATATTTTCTTAAATAGCAGTAAAAGGTAGGGAAATAGTGGAAAAGATAGGAGTGTAGCACTATTCACAGCCCTCAATTCTTTGTTAGAAAATCGATCTCTTTTAAATCTTTGTTGTTGTTTACTTTCAGTCTTTGTAGTCAGGGCAATTCCCAGCTTTGCATTCAGGAATCATTCCTGATGGTGCTCCAAGTAGACCATATAAGATGCTTGTAGTTGAACCTAAGTTAGCTGCATGGTAGGAAAGAGCCCCACCTGCTTAACTCTTTTTAGTTCCTGGTCTCTTTTTGTTAATTTTTGTGCTCTTTCATTTTATTAGCAAATAATCCCTGTACTTCTAGTAGTATTACTTGTCAATTTTAAAGTAAGAATTTATGTCAACCCTCAAAGATCACCTGGTCATAAACCACTCCATTTGAAGCACTTTATCTTACCATTTTCAAGATTAATTTACAGCTTCAACAAAAAATTACATAATATGGGGCCCAGAGCGATAGTCCAGCAGGTAGGGCATTTGCCTTGCAAGTGAGTGGCCCATGCCAGCCCGGTTCGATCCCCTGCATCCCATATGGTCCCCCCAGCACCACCAGGAGTAATTCCTGAGTGTAGAGCCAGGAGAAACCCCTGAGCATTGCTGGGTGTGACCCAAAAAAGAAAAAAGAAAGAAAAAAAAAATTACATAATAACTTAAAGAATAATTTAATTAGATTATTACCAAGCTAATTAAACATAATGGCTCAGATTTGTGATTTTTTCTATGTTGAAGAAACTTAAAGCATTTTACATACCATTATTATTTAATTAGAATTATAAACACTATTTATCAAACACTTTAGTATGTTATAAAAATTATAAAACCAATACGAAAATATATACTTAGTTTCTTTTCATTAAATATGAGTAAATACTGCAATGATAATTCTCACTTAATGTTTGTAACATTATGATATGGACACTCACCATTTTTATAATCAAGAATGGAGTCACAGAATAATTATGTATCCAATTAGAGTTGTACCTATTTGAAGCAGAGGAAAACTTAAAGAGGTTATTATTTAATAATTTAATGTTCAGGGAATTACTCCTGGCAGTGCTCAGGGACCATATGGGATGCCGGAGATTGAACCTGGGTTGGCTGCATGCAAGGCAAACGCCCTCCCTCTTTGCTATTGCTCCGCCCCAAGCTTTGAGATTTTAACTTGATACAACTTGAATGGCAGTTCAAGAGAGACTCACAGACATGGGGCAGAG
>JAJIBD010012810.1:0-24078 GCA_021461705.1 Cryptotis parvus | reverse complement strand
GCCAAAACTTTCACATCAGAAGTTAAGTTTGTTCTAACAAATACCCTACCCACTGGGCTAACACTCCGGCCCCAAGTTTGTTCTAACAAAAGATGCCTTGCAATCTTAGAATTAAATACTTACCAACCTAATTAAATGTGAATTATTACTAACAACCCAAGCAAAATAAAGTGAACACTCTCAAAATTAATGCTTTGTTCACTTGCCAATGAATTTATTTCAATGCATATATCACTTCACTTGTCTTGTCTTATATCACTTGTCTTCCCATTGTTCATCAATTTGCTCGAGCAGGACCAGTAACATCTCCGTATGTCCTGTAGCAAGCAAGTGTAGCCCAAGGGCATCTGCTCTGCTCGCTCCAGGAACACGAAGAGCCTCAAACCATTCATTCAGGTCATGGGAATGAAGTCTATGACTGTTACTGGTTTTTGGTATATCAAATGCAACACGGGTAGCTTGCCAGGCTCTGCCATGTAGGTGGTACTCTCTCAGTAGTAGGCTCTCATCTTGTGCATTTACTGATGAACTTCAGCGGGGAGAGATGGACTTTTCCCTTGGGTGGAGCTCTGAGGAGCCGTGGAGTCCGGATGTTGAGAATGACTGACCTCATGGTGTGGGGGTTCCTCTGGCTTCTTGCTAGGCTCACTGGATGATGGGTCATGGCTAGAACCTGCCTAGAACTGTATACAGTGTATAAATGTTGGGGCGGAGCAATAGTCCAGCGGGTAGGGCGTTTGCCTTGCGCCCAGCCAACCCAGGTTCGATCCCCAGCATCCCATATGGTCCCCCGAGCACTGCCAGGAGTAATTCCGGAGTACAGAGCCAGGAGTAACCCTGGAGCATCGCCGGGTGTGACCCAAAAAAGAAAAAAAAAGTGAAAGATTCTGGGAAGGACCTGGTCCTAACTTCCAGTATTATCTAAGACTGCGCCAGCACAACTGTGAGTCTGGAGTGTCTCTCTTCCAGTGATGCTGGCTGTGGGTGGTTGGGAGCTCGCAGCCACACCCACCAACATGGAGGTGGAGGAATGGGAGGAGGTTCCCAAATCCCTGCTCCACATCCAGCCAGCGTGCCCCACCCCCCCTCTGCATGTGTGAGCGAACCCTAGGAGCTGTGTTGGACTTGGCCAGGGGCTGGCTGAGCTCTTTACCGCCCTCAGAACTCCATGGGCTGCTCCACGTGGGGCCAAGCAGCGCAGCGTGGGTCTGGAGCACACCCTCCATGCCAGCAGGTGTGGCTGCGAGCTCCCAGCCACCACAGCCAGTCACACCGGAAGAGAAACACTCCAGACCCAACCACTTCAATACATATAAAATGCCAGAATTTGAAGAATCTTAAGCTAAGTGGGAAACTGATATTCTAACTCTAATATTATGATTTAATAAGTGCAGACACA
The DNA here is from genome assembly GCA_021461705.1 of Cryptotis parvus. Taxonomy (NCBI): domain Eukaryota; kingdom Metazoa; phylum Chordata; class Mammalia; order Eulipotyphla; family Soricidae; genus Cryptotis; species Cryptotis parvus. The sequence continues at coordinate 22,679 of JAJIBD010012810.1, read as the reverse complement.
CTATTAAAACTCCTAGTCCCAATGCCTGGGTGACAGTTCACTCAAACCCTGCAAACTGGAGCCCTATGCTGGACACTCCCCCCAAAGTACCACAGCAGCAGGAGTAATCCCAGAGCACCACTGGCTGTGGCCCCCAAATAAAGAAATGGTCAGAATAAAAATGGTTAACGTAGACTCCACATAAGCGTAGAACAAATGAATTATTCATGTACTCTGTTTTGAAACAATATATTCTGATATATCTGTTATCAAAAGAGTTAAGGGAACCAAAAAAAATGAAAACAGCAAGCAAAAAACATTAAGAGTGCTAAAAAAATAGCAAAAAATGTAAAGTGCTGTAGGCCCACATGGTTCCCTCTGAAATGGAATTTAAATCTCATACGTCAATACTGACTTGTCTAGTGTTAAATTCACTGTTGCTCATTTGTTTCTTTGTTTGGGGGGGGTGGGAGGCTGTCAAGTCATACCCAGTGATGCTCAGGGGCTTTTGACCCGGGACCATATCTGCTGGGCATGGAACCAGCGTCAGTCTTATGCAAGGCAAAGATCTCACTTCCTATACTGTCTCTCCAGCCCTGCTCTAGCCACTTCGACTCTCTCCTAACTTGTATGTAAACAGAGATTCTGAATTCTATGGGATCCACACTGCCTAGAAAGTTTTCTCTGAACCAGCAGTACATCCTGGCATACATGCTGTGTACTGAGAAGCCTCTACTCTCTATGGCTGGATACTTTCTGGAGAGAGTCCAATAATAATACAAAGCACTTGGGATAGTGCCAGACACATAGAAACTTTATGGTATTTTGATTACTTCTAGCTAGAGAAAGCGGTATTATTATAAAAGAAGATATTTTATACAACTCATAATCAAAGCCAACACCTCTGTCTGTTGCTCTTGCAGAAACCTCATGGCTGCTCCCACTTCTCCCTTCCCTCCCTCTTTTGCGCTGGACACAGGAGCCCCGTCGCTGCTCCCTTAGTGCCAAGGCTGCATCATGCTCTGCCTTAGGGCACCTTCCTCCAGACATCCTCAAGTTCACCCTTTCACTTCCATGTTTGCCTCCCTCAGGAGCCATCATTTATGCCTACCATATACTAGTCCTCCCTCCACACTCCCCTGCATAGACTGAATTTTTCTCCAGAGTCTAAACCCTAATTTATCATGTAGAAACCATATTTAAGAGTCAGATGTTCTTCTAAGTTCAGAAACACCACACTTGGGCCCAGTGCAGAAATGAGCCACCCCAGATAACCTACCTGTCCTCATCCCAGGACTCAAGTCCTCACAACTGTCTTTCCAAATTACCAACTGGGTGGTGAAAAGTTTAAAGGTATGCCAAAGGCAGGATGTAATGAACCTTACTTCTGATTAGGAAAAAATTACAAAGTGGTGTGCTAAAAAAAGCTCTGAGTTGTGGGCTTAGCATCCTGCTCTGGAGAAGGAGAGATAACCCAATGGGCTGGGCACAGGCCTGGCATGCAGATCAAGGTCTGATCCCTAGCACCACACGATCCCCTGAGAACTTCCAGGAGTAACCCCAAGTAGAGTCAGAGTAGCCCTCAAGCTCCACTTGGGTATGGCTAAATTCAAGCAAGCAAGCAACAATACCACCCTGATAGCATTCTTTTTTTTTCTTTTTGGGTCACACCCGGCAATGCTCAGGGGTTACTCCTGCCTCTTCACTCAGGAATTACTCCTGGCGGTGCTCGGGGGACCATATGGGATGCCAGGGATCGAACCCAGGCCGGCCGCATGCAAGGCAAACACCCTACCCACTGGGCTATTGCTCTGGCCCTTCTTGATCCATCTAGCACATTTGATTGTTGTCTCTGTCACAAAATTTATTTCTATGAAAGCAAGAACTGCACCGGAGAGGTGGTACAATGGGCAAGGTGCTTGCCTTGCATGTAAATGACATGGGTTCAATCCACTCCCTCCTGCACTACATATGGTTCCCTGAGCCTCCACCAGGAATGATCCCCGAGGACAAAGCCAGGTTTGACTCCAAGTCGCCACTGGCCCCACTTCCCCCTACGAGAAAGTAAAGATCATTTCTAAGTTTCTTTTTGCTCGTTCTTGTTTCTGAGTCACACTCAGCTGTTGAGAGAAGTATGGGAGGATCCGGACAGCAGAAAAGCTTGTGGAGCTGGGACCAGCTCACTCAGGGAGAACTGAGAAGAGGGAGACCAACTGTGACACTACAGTCCTGAGAACTCTGGGCATATTCAAACAGAAGAAAGTTGGTCCCAAGATGAGCCAAAGGGCCCAGGGCAGAGCTCTTTGGGGTGGCACAATCTTCCTTCCTAGTTTCATGCCTCGAAACTGAAGATCTAGGGGCTGGAGCAATAGCCCAGCTGGTAGGAGCGATAGCCCAGCAAGCAGTTTGCCTTGCACGGCCGGCCCATGCCGGCCTGGGTTCGATCTCCGGCATCCCATATGGTCCCCAAGCACCGCCAGGGGTAATTCCTGAGTGCAGATCCAGGAGAAACCCCTGAGCATTGCTGGGTGTGACCCAAAAAGCAAGAAAAAGAAAAAGAAAAAAAGAAACTGAAGATCTAGCAACATCTTTGCTAATGACTCATTCAACCACTAGAGGGTGCACTGTGCAGGCACATAATCTCGCCTAGGTCAGTGTCCTTAAGCCCTTCCTAAATAAAACACATTAAAAGAAAACAATTTTTTGCTGAAGGTAACCTCTGTGCCGAGACCTGTCTTCAGTGATTCTCTCATGCCACATGTCCTCACAGGTAGGTTTTTTTAGTTTTATTTATACAAATAAATTTATTTATACAAATGAATGTCAGAAGACATGAAGGGCAAATATATGCTTGAGTCCCTAGAACATGAAGAAAACATAATAGTGGTTGCTGGAAGTTTGGGAAGGGGGACTATTATCTAGTATATAAATAGTTTCAGTTCGGGTGGTGGTGATTGCTGCGTAGCAGTGGAATATAATACTAGAAGCACTCAACTGTATACTTAACAATGGTTTATAAATGACTAATACATTGCTTTAAAAAAATCAATAAATAAAATAAAGGTTAGAACCGGCTGCTAAGCCGTATCTTGATTCCAAAGTATATGACGATTTAGGACATATCATGGACTCTCAGACATGGGGCAGAGCTGCTACTTGCTCTCCCTGTGCCCAGTCGCTCATGAGGTGCCCGGGGAGGGATGGCGGGTTCTAGCCCTGGCCCACCACCCCAGCAGAGCCTCACAACAAGCCAGACGACCCCCCCACACACACACACACACACACACACTCCATGAGGGCCGCCATTTTACACATCCGGACTTCCCTCTCGTCAGAACTCCACCCAGCAGACGAGCCTATCACAGCCCGGATCATCAACACCCACCCTGCAGCAGTTTTTTTTTCAATCTGGCCCAGGTATGCTAATCCAGAGACTCACAGACATGGGGCAGAGCTGCTACTTGTTCTCCCTGTGCCCAGCTGCTCATGAGGTGCCCAGGAGGGATAGAGGGTTCTAGCCCTGGCCCGCCACCCCAGGAGAGCCTCGCAACAAGCCAGATGACCCCCACCATGAGGGCCGCCATTTTCCACTTCTGGACTTCCGTCTCATCAGAACTCTATCCAGCACACCAGCCTATCACAGCCTGGCTCATCAATAAAAGCTGTATATAGAGGTGACTACAAGAGTATGCCACTCGCACGGCAAGCCTGGCAAGCTGCCCGTGTCATATTTGATGTACCAAATACCAGTAACAATTATATTAGGTCATTCTCATGACCTAATATAATGGTTTGAGGCTCTTTATGTTCCTGGAGCAAGCAGATGCCCTTGGGCTCTACTAGCATGAGACAGGACATATGGAGATATTACTGGTGCCAGCTCGAACAAATAGATGATGAGCGGGAAGATAGTGATAGATAGTGATAGGACATATCACAAGACACAATGTCTAAACTCCTTACCCCATTGCTTGATGCTTCCCTCGGTGTGGTTTTAGTCACGTTGGGATTTTTATTTTTCCTGTAAAATAAAAAAAAATGGCACACCTCAACTTTGACATTTCCCACCTTCATGGGGCTAGAGACAGTACAGTGGACAGTGTGCTTGCCTTGCGCGTGCCCAACCTGGCTTTAATCTCTGGCCTCTCATATGGTCCCCAGAGCACTGCCAGAAGTAATTCCTGAGTGCAAAGAGAGGAGGTAACCCCTGAGCATCACTGGTGTGGTAAAAAAAAAAAGAAACTTTCCATCTTCCATCTTGGGCTGTACAAGTCCTTTCTTTTACTTTATGGGGTTCTATATTCATTTTCTCTCTCTCTTTCTCTCTGCTTCTCCCCTCTTCCTCTTTGCCTGCTATTTCTCTTCTTGCTCTTGTATCACTGTTTTCCCGTTATTCATCGATTTGCTCAAGCAGGAACCAGTAACATCTCCATGCATCCTGTCGCAAGCAAGTGTAGCCCAAGGGCATCTGCTTGTTCCAGGGACAGGAAGAGCCTCAAACCGTTCTTCAGATCATGGAATTGAGGTCCATAATTGTTACTAGTTTTTGGCATATCAAATAAAACATGGGTAGCTTGCCAGGCTCTGCTGTGTAGGTGGTATACTCTCAGTAGAAGGCTCTCATCTCGAGCATTTACTGATGAAACTTAAAGGGGAAAGATCAGGTTTTGTCTTGGGTGGAGCTCTGAGGAACTATGGAGTCTGGATGTTGAGAATGACTGAGCTCATGATGTGTGGGTTGCTCTGGCTTCTTGCTAGGCTTACTGGGATGTCGGGGTATCAGTTAGAACCTATACGGTTCTAACTGTATACTAACTTGTTAGAATTGTATAGGTTCTAACCTGTACAGTTAGAACCTATACAGTTCTGGGACCAGAGTGATAGCCCAGCAGGTAGGGTGTTTGCCTTGCACGCGGTCGGCCTGTGCTGGCCTGGGTTCGATCCCCAGCATCCCATGTGGTCCCCCGAGCACCACCAGGAGCAATTCCTGAGTGCAGAACCAGGAGTAGCTCCTGAACATTGCTGGTGTGACCCAAAAGAGCAAAAAAAAAAAGAACCTATATAGTTCTAACTGTATAGGTTCTAACTGATACAGTTATAATTGTATAGGTTCTAACTGATACCCGTCATCCCAGTAAGCCTAGCAAGAAGCCAGAGCAACCCACACATCAAGAGCTCAGTCATTCTCAACATCCAGACTCCATAGTTCCTCAGAGCTCCACCCAAGAGAAAAACCTGATCTTTCCCCTTTAAGTTTCATCAGTAAATGCTCGAGATGAGAGCCTTCTACTGAGAGTATACCACCTACACAGCAGAGCCTGGCAAGCTACCCATGTTTTATTTGATATGCCAAAAACTAGTAACAATTATGGACCTCAATTCCATGATCTGAAGAACGGTTTGAGGCTCTTCCTGTCCCTGGAACAAGCAGATGCCCTTGGGCTACACTTGCTTGCGACAGGATGCATGGAGATGTTACTGGTGCATGCTCGAGCAAATCGATGAACAACGGGAAGACAGTGATACAGTGATCTAAGAATGTCACGCAGCTTCAGAGTGGCCACATGCCAACAGAGCTGTGGGTCTGGTGTGGGTCTCTCTTCTGAGGTAGCTGGCATGGAGGTAGAGGAAAGGGTGGAGGGAGCCCAAATCTCTGGTCCAAGTCCAGCCAGCATGGCCCCTCCTCCACACGTGTGAATGAACCCTTGGAGCAATGTTGGACTGGGCCCAGGGGCTGGCGGAGCCCCCTTACCTGGAGATCAGCTCCATAGGTTGCTTCCATGTGGGGCCGAGCTGCACAGCTGTGGGCTGGAGTGGATGGGTTTGGATCTCTTCCCGGGTTGCCAACGGAGTTGTGGGTCACAGCTCCTTTAGTGGTATTATATTACCCCCTTGTGGCCTTTAGCATAATGGCTCAAGATTTACAGTCAAGAAAGGACATTTTGCAAAGGCATCTGTACTATGGTCTCAGGGTTAAATCCAGACCTCAGAGCAGAGGGTCCCCCCCATTCTTGTTGTGCAGACTGTAATGAGACATAGAGTTGTCTGTGCTCAGGGGTCAACATCCAGACTCCATAGTTTTCCAGTTTGGCATGCTTCTGTGTGCTCAGGGTTCACTCCCTCAGGGCTTGGGACCCTATAGGATGCGGGCGATCAAGCTGTATTCTGGTAGCATGCAAGGCAAGTGCTTACCTGCTGTTCTGCCTCTCCAGGCCCTGTAGGGGATTCTTTTAGCGTTGCTGATTATATTGTACTCCTGGGCTTTAAAAAAATCTAGTTTTTTCCATCCTTTGAAGAGGATCAAATACTCAGGGATGGAAGCGGGGGTTGCCCTGCTGTATATAAAGCAAACATCTTACCTCCTACACATACCATCTCTTTGGCTCACTTTTGAAATTTTTTAATGCTGTGGTTAACCTGTTAGCACCTAAAAGTTGTTGTTTAATCAACTTGTTTAAGTTGCTGGTGCTGGGGTTAATCTCTGGGCTGACGCCAACCCCCTGGTGGTCCTTTGACTAGACTACGGCATGGAAATGAAGAGCAACACTCTGGCTAAAGCTCCATAAATCCAGCAGCCTGAGGGCAGGCAACTTCTGCAACATAATATAATAACACTTCCTGCAAGATTCATATCTTTTACTAAGGAAGAAACCTTTTTTTTTTTTTTTAGCAATTTTAGCAATTTGTCCCCAGGAAGCTAAGAAATTTTGGTATTGGGGCGGGAGCCACAGCACAGTGGGTAGGGTGTTAGCCTTGCATGTGGCTGACCCAGGTTTTATCCCGAGCATCCCTTATGGTTACCCTTATGGTTCCCCAAGCGTCTCCAGGAGTAATGCCTGAATGCAAAGCCAAGAGTAACACCTGAGCATTGCCAGGTGTGACCCCGCCCCCATAAATAAATAACAGAAATAAAAGAAAATTTGATATTAATTGAAAAAAATGGCCTAGCTTAAGGACTTAGAATGCACTTATATGATACACGAAGCAGAGTCCACCAGATAAACTGAGGCACTACTGGGAGGTACTAAAGGGGGGCAAAGTAAAAGGAGTTTGACTTATCCGGCAAGCATCAAAATCTGTACGTTTGCTTGAGAACCGTGGACTCAAATCTGAAGGCAATGCAAGGGTGAAAAGAATTTTAGGCTCACAGAGTTTAACACAAGCATGCCAGAAGCGTGAAGACGGCCGGACGGGTCAGATCGCATTTACTGAGCACCAGCAAGCGGCCCCCAACACACAGACCGTAGGCACTGGGGCTGCGGGCTTTTCCCCTGCCCGCTCCGCCCCAGCCCCCAGCCAAACGGGTTCCTTCGGGGCATCCCTACGCGCCGACTGCGCCAAAAATCAGTCCTGGGGCTGACCCTGCTTCTTCGGCGCCCCCCGGACCTTGGACTCCCCATACCCACTCAGCCGAGACCCAGCGTACTCGGAGCCGGAAAGCGAAAACTGCGCCCGGTTCTGGTCACGAGCTCAGCCGGTCACGTGAGGCGGGTCACGTGAGCGCCGATGTCCCCGATCGGGGCCGCGCTCCTGGGGGCTCGACTTCCGGGGCCGGCCGGGTGCTGGGGGGGCCGGGAGCCGGCGTAGCGGGGGAGCCTGTGATGGTGAGGGGGCCGGGCGCGGCAGGGCTCGGGCGGGGTCGCCGCTCTCGCAGCTCAGCCTCCCTGTTGTCCTTCTCGCTGCAGATGAGCCAGCGCGCCGCAGAGCCTGAGCGGGCGCCCGCGTCGGAGCCCGTGTGGGAGCGGCCCTGGTCGGTGGAGGAGATCCGCAGGAGCAGTCAGAGCTGGTCGCTGGCGGCCGACGCGGGCGTGAGAGTTGGGCCCGAGCTCGGGAGGGGAGAGATGGGCGGGCGCCCTGAGAAGTGGGGGACCCCGTGCCCCCGCCGCCGCGGGTCCGCTGAAGGGCGCGCGTCTCCTCTACCCGGGAAACGCCCCCTTGGCGGCCTTCCGTCACCCAGGCTGGGCAGCCCACTGGCCTTGGTCACCGGAATGCTAGCTCACGCCCCGGTTCTGTTCCCGATTCGGGTTTCCTAGTCTTCCCTACCCACCTTCCATCCTGTGGGGCCAGGCGATTGTGGTGGCACCTTTTTGGAAGCTCGGTGCTGCAGCTGGATGCAGCTGGAGAAGAGCAGTGAGCGAGCCAGAGGGCACAGCCTGGAATTGGAGCTCTCTACGCTGCGGCCCAAGCCTTCAGAATTGGGGTTCTAAGTCGCATTGTGGCTGTCTTGTGTTTTGGGGGTCATACCCGGCGGTTCTCAGGGCTCTGTACCAGGGATCACTTCTCGCAGGGCTCTGGGGACCGAGGATAGAACCCGGATCGCTCACGTGCATTGCAAGCCCACTACCCACTGAAATATTTCTGGCCCTGGGATTGTTTTTGTTTTAGGGCTCCACCGGATGGTGCTCAGGGGTCACTTCTGGCTCTGCACTCAGGAATTAATCTTGGGGGACCTTATAGGGTGTCGGTACCAACAGAACCTGGGTTGGTCGTATGCATGGATGTACTGTTCCTCTGGTCCCTCTGGGATTGTTTTTATCTTAAATTTAGAACCAAGACATTTCGTTTTGACTGAAATCACCTCAAATTGGCGTGTTTACAGTTGAATGGGCATTGGATATACATATAAACGCATACAACTACAGATGAGCTTTGTCATCCTGGTGTGGGATCCCAAAGAGGGCAAACAGTTTAGACTTCCTTCAGGAATAAAAGTTCTGTAGTTAATTTAGTGCTTCTGAGTACTGTACTGAGAGAAGCAATTTCCTGTTCAGACGAATATACTCACAAAGGTGGAAGGAGTGGTGTCCGGTGGCCCTGGCTAGCGACCCCTCCGCACAAATAAGGGAGACCTGGATCTTGACAGTCTTCATCCCTGCGAAAGGAGAGGGAAGGACTTGGGAAGACGCATCTGCCTTGCTGCCGCAGCAGAAAGGAAAAGAAAGACCAACACCGGGGGGGGGGGGGGGTTTGGAAAGCAGTCCCATTTTACTGAGCACAGTTTAAGCCTTTTATACGATTTTTGGGAGGAGTGAGTTCAAACACCAATCTCGTAGCATCCTGGGTCATCACAACAGATCACAATCACTGATTTAGCATTTGCAAGGTAACAGTCACTGGTTTACATATCCTGTGCGGAAGACCAGGCATCCTGCCTCACCTAGGTCACTCATTTGCCTGCCAGTCTCTATTGGATAAACACAGGTGTCTTTCCTGTGGGTGTAAACTCGAGCATCCGGAGCTCCACTGCCCACCTCGGGTCCGCCCCGGGCCCCACAAGGGGGGGTGCCCCAATACTAGCTTCTTGGAGCACAACAGAGTGGTTTTTATTTTGACACATAAAGTAGATGCATGTTATATTTATACCGTTTTTGTTTTTTTAAATAGCTATTACAGTTTCTGCAGGAATTCTCACAGCAGACTATCTCTAGGACCCATGAAATCAAGAAACAAGTGGACGGACTAATTCGGGAAACTAAAGCCACAGATTGTCGCCTGCATAATGTCTTCAATGACTTCCTTATGCTGTCTAATACCCAGTTCATTGAGAACGTGAGTTACTTTGTTATAGCTGACTTCTGAGACATGCTTTTTTACCAGGAGCAAGTGTCATTGTGACTAGTGATCTTCTTTTTTTTTTTTTTTTTTTGCATTTTGGGTCACATCTGGTGATGCTCAGGGGTTTCTCCTGGATCTGCACTCAGGAATTACCCGGCAGTATTCGGGGACCTTATGGGATGCCGGGGATCGAACCCGGGCTGGCATAGCCTGGCCGCGTGCAAGGCAAACACCCTACCCGCTGGGCTATCGGTCCCGCCCCATGACTAGTGATCTTTTAATGGAAGTAATGCTTCTTGGTAATTTAGTTTTCTTACTTTAGAATTAGTGTCCTGGGTTTCATTAGTAACCTTTGTCTTTGTCAAGCCTTTCAAAACATATAATGAGAAAATGATCTTATAGTCTAGACTAGTGTTTCTCAACCTTTTTCTGTGTCTATGACCTATTTCCTTCCTACACGTCCCCCTCACCCCCAGCCCTACCTGTTGAGGTAATACCAGGGATTGAACTGGGGTTAGCCTCATGTATACTGGGGTTTTAACCCCAGTACTATTTCTGTGGCCCCTTTGTTGTCTTTTAAAATTTACTTGTTGGACTGGAGTGATAGCACAGTGGGGAGGGCGTTTGTCTTGCATGCGGACAACCTGGGTTTGATCCCCGGCATCCCATATGGTTCCTCTAAGCATTGCCAGGAGTAACTCCTAAGTGCAGAGCTGGAATGACCCCAGAACATCTCTGGGTGTGACCCAAAAATTAAAAAAAAACTATTTATTGTGGTTGCAGACCAGAGTAATAGTACAGTAGGTAGGGTGTTTGCCTTGCACACTGTTACTCCCGGCCATCCCATATGGTCCCCCCAAGCCTGCCCTGAGCACAGAGCCAGGAGTAACAACTATGACTGCCAGGTGTGGCCCCGAAACAAAAAAATAACAAAAATAAAATGCAATCTGCTTGATGGTCTCATTCTGTATCTTTCTTGTTGGATGACGTGCTTGGCTCTTCTCTGCAGTCAGTGTTGAGGCTCTAAACTGGCCAAAGAATTAGAGAATTATAGGAGGCTCTTTTGTATTGGATGACTCTGTACCAGATTGATACTGGATTGGTGCCTCTTTTGGCAGACATGCTCACTTTGGTTTTCAGAATTCCAGTGTTCCAGGCTTCTATTTTTTTCTGCCTTTTTTTTTGGGGGGTCACACCTGGCATTGCTCAGGGGTTACTTCTCAGGAATTAGTTCTGGTGATGCTAGAGGGACCATATGGAATGCCAGGGATTGAAACCGGGTCAACTGTGTGCAAGGCAAATACCCTCTCTGCTCTACTATCACTCTGGCCTCACACCTATTTTTTTTAAATTTATTTATGTTTTATTAGATTTTGACTTTTTCATAATCTGATCTTGTTTTTGGTTTCATTGGTTATTACTGGGCTACTCTCAGAGTTGCTAGGCTAATGGGCTGACTATTCGTGGGCAAGTGCTCAGGGTAGCTCCTAGACATGCTTGGTAAACTGTGGCGTGCTGTGTATCAAATCTGGGGCTTTGAACCGTCTCCCTGACCCCCCAGGGACCTAGTTTGGTATCTTATTTATTTATTTATCTATCTATTTATTTATTTATTTATTTATTTATTTGCTTTTTGGGTCACACCCAGCGATGCTCAGGGGTTACTCTTGACTCTGCACTCAGGAATTACTCCTGGCAGTGCTTGGGGGACCATATGGGATGCCGGGATTGAACCCGGGCCGCTACAGGCTGGCCGCATGCAAGGCAAACGCCCTACCTGCTGGGCTATTGCTCTGGCCCCAGGTATTTTATTTATTAAATAATTCTTACTTTCTGTTTATTTGCTTAGTTTTCTCTTGTTGCATCCCTTGTATTTATCCCTTTTATATCTTCCCATCTAGTCTGTAGCCAATATTCCTCTCTGCATATACTTGTTCACTTGTATCACTTGTCTTCCCGTTGTTCATCAATTTGCTCCAGCGGGCAGCAGTAATCTCCATATGTCCTGTCACATGCTAGTGTAGCCCAAGGGCATCTGCTCGCTCCAGGAACATAAAGAGCCTCAAACCATTCCATCAGGTCATAGGAATGAGGTCTATAATTGTTACTGGTATTTGGCATATCAAAAGCGACAAAGGTAGCTTGCCAGGCTCTGCCGTGAGGGTGGCATAGTCTTGTAGTCGCCTCTCATCTCATGCATTTATTGATGAGCTGATTCACAAGCCCAGCTCGTCAGAGACCCAATGTACAGCAGTCTTTTTCAAGCCCAGCCCAGGTATGCCTGATCCAGAGACTCACTTATTTGGGGCAGAACTGCTACCAGCTCTCCCTGTGCCCAGCTGATCACGAGACACCCGGGAGAGAAGGCGGGTTCTAGCCCTGGCCCGCCATCCCAGCAGAGTGCTAAAAACAAAACAAAAAAAAATGTGACTCAAGACTCTTAATCCTGGGCCTGGAGTGATAGTACAGTATAGTATGCTTGTTAATACTGCTAAATTTCTGCTACCTCTACCTCCCATATGTCCATGTGCATGTTCAGTGTTCTTCCCATCTGTGACAGAGCATGACGGTGTTACTAGGATGGCTAATGATTCACGAGACTCAAGGGAACCTGCATGCTAACAATGCACTTGAGAGTGCTTGGGCTTTTTATGTATTTTCTTCAAACTTTGACTTTGGAAGTTGTATTTCTATTCTGCCGTGAATGATGGCACTATTTTGGCGGTGTTTTGGTTATTTTTTGAAATTCATTGGAAAATTTTTCAAAGTAAGGTAGGTTTCTGTTGGTAATTGACTTTGGAAGCAGCTGTCAGGTCACCTATTATATGACAGTTACTGAAACCAAAGAGCAATCAGGACTTTCTAGGGCAAGAGAAATTAGTAGTAACCCAGGACAGAACTCTAAAGGGAATATAACTCTTAGTGTTTCATTACTCTGCTAAGTTAGGAATTTTGCCTTGTAACATTAGTGACCTAGTTCATGGCTTCTTTATATCACTTCCCATCATTGTAATTTTATATTGATAAAAGTATATAAGTATTGATGTAAGTGTAACTTCCCCGCTATAAATTACACCCTGTACTTTTGCTGAATATATTATTTTCATTCAGCACAAGCTTGGTATCTAGAGACTTGGGGAATATTTGAGTGAACAAATGATAGAACATATACATTAAAAGGACTTTCTATAAAAGGTCTTTGTATCATCTGCTGGGAAATCCCCAATCCCTGGTTCCTTTTTCTCCAGTTCACCACCTTTTCCTCTTACCCTATCGTCTTTCCAAATGTTCTTTTTTCCCCTTTTATTTAAGTGCCATGGTTTACAATTGTTCATACCACAGTTATTACGGGCATTCAGTGTTCCAGCGCCAATCCCAGCACCAGTGTAACCTTCCCTCTGATGTGCACACTTACCTGTCCGTCACCCAAGCCTGCCCCCCTTGGCACACACTAAATAATTTACTTTATGTTGCGTTGCCACAACTGAATAGCTATTGGAATCACTGTATCACGTCCCATTCTCATCAGCTGGGGGCCCCAGTATCTTTCTGAGGGTATTATTTGGCATAAAATTAAAAAAATTTCTTTGGTAAAAGAAAATTTGTGAAAAGTTTTATATTTCATCATGGAGTCATTAAGTCCTCGTCTGAGGGTTTGCGACACTGTTCACGTTGAACCTTCTGTGTTATTTATTGAGCCTCGTTGGTTTCTATGTTACTTTCGTATCTAATTTGATGTGCTCGCACTGGGATGTCGGTATGTGGATTTTGGAGCCATCTGTTTGTTGTAGCACAGTCCTGAAACTCCAGGATCTGTAGAACTGGGCCATGCGTGTAAATGAGTAAGAGATGGTTACTGTGGGATGTGGGTGTGGCTGCTGGAACTTCCAGAAGTATGGAGAAGGGGGAGCCAGTTTGGGGAAGCCTGCTTAGACCCAATCTGAGATGACTGCAGAGTTTTTAGCCTGAAAACCAGTGCACCTGAATTTTTTAAAAATTAAAAAAATTTAACTTTATTATACCACCATGAGATATACAATTGCAAACATGCTCATGAATAGGTTTCAGTCATACAGTGTTCCGGCACCTATCCCTCCACCAGTGCACATTTCCCACCACCAAAGTCCCCCTGATTCCCTCCTCCCTCCCCGTCCCCCGCCTGCCTCTATAGCAGGTACTTTTCCTCTACTCTCTTTATCCCCCCTCATCCTCCCCTCTCTCTCTCTTTCACTCTCACTCACTCTCTCACTCTCCTCTTAAACATTGTGGTTTGCTCTACATACATTTAAGGATTATCATGTATGTACTTGGAAGTTTTGTCAGTTTGGTGTATCTGCAGAGATTAGTTGTGAAGCAGTGAAGTTGGGTTGTTGGCATGACAGCAGCTGTTGGGTATGGGGGCAGCTGCCGGGACTTCTGCAGGGGGAACTTGGCAGCCCCACTGTGAGGACCCCTCAGGTTTCAGCCGGAGTCCAGAGTACCTGTGAAATTTTTCAGCTTGGCTTGCATCTCTTCTGAGATTTAGTCCTGAGTCTGGAAAAGGTTCTTTGAGGGGAAATACCAAAGATATTTAAAAGCTCTAGATATGGCACACTTTTTTTATCTTGTTATTTGTCTTCCTGTTGTTCATCAGTTTGCTCAAGCGGGTGCCAGTAACGTCTCCATTGGTCCCTGTCGTGTGCTAGTGTAGCCCAAGGGCCTCTGCTGCTCCAGGAACATGAAGAGCCTCAAACTGTTTTTTTCAGGTTATGGGAATGAGATCTATTATTGTTACTATTTTTGCATATCAGATATGAGACGGGTAGCTTGCCAGGCTCTGCCGTGCGGGCGCTCTCTGTTTTTGCAGTTACTGGTGTACCACGTGCAACAGGGAAAATTGGCAGCAGCTCTGCCCCGTGTATCTGTGTCTCTGGTTCATGGCTGACACTTGGGAGCAGCTGGGTGGGTCCACCGGGCCTCCTGAACGGGACAGAGGTGGGTGAAAGGGACCCCAGCTCCATCAAAAAACAAAATGCTGGGAGCCGGAGCAACAGCACAGTAGTCAGGGCATTTTCCTTGCACGTGGCCAACCCAGGTTCGAACCTCAGCATCTCATATGGTCCCCGAGCACCTCCAGGAATAATTCCTGAGAGCAGAGCCAGGAGTAGTCCTGAGCATTGCTGGGTGTGACCCAAAAAAGAATAAAAATCCACGATGCTGGGCTGAAGCCACAGTACAGAAGGTAGGGGCTTGTGCCTTGCAGGTGGTCAGCCTGTGTTTGATCTCCAGTGTCCCTGAGCCCTGTCAAGAGTGAGCCTTGAGTGCAGAGCCAGGAATAAGTCCTGAATACTGCTGGGATTGGCCCAAAAAAGCAAAAAAGATGGGGCGGGGCGATAGCCCAGCGGATAGGGCGTTTGCCTTTGCCCGCGACCGGCCTGTGCAGGCCCGGATTTGATTCCCGGCATCCCATATGGTCCCCGAGCACCGCCAGGAGTAATTCCTGAGCAAAGAGCCAGGAGTAACCCCTGAGCATCGCCGGAGTGACCCAAAAAGCAAAAAAAAAAAAAAAATGCTATTTGTTTACCCTGGTGACAGCAAAGGGATTAGGATTATGTTCTGTGTACTTGATGCATTCTTCTAATCACTATAAAAGATCTCTTGCATTCAGTTTACTTGCCAGATGGTTTCTAATGCTGCATTTGGTTCCCAGCTACAGGCAGCTTATGTCTGATGACGACTTTATTGACAGGCAGACTAAAAAGTCAGGTTTTGTGCTCTTCAGATTTCCATGTAAAGATTAACTTACTAGGTTAAAAGCGTTTCTATGTAAATGTCAAGGTAGTCCTGGTAGTTGCCTTGTTTTGAATCACAGTTTTAAGGTTCACTTTTTTAATAGAAAAGTTAGAAAAGAACAGAAGAGAAGCAGTATTAAAATTCCAAAACCTTTGGAATTCATATTCCAGTGGTGACCTCATTTTGAAATCACTACCAGTTTGATCAATGTTGTATCTAAATGTTATTATCAGCTGTTTGTATTTAATGATCCAAGAGTTCTATTTTCTTTAGGGGGGTAGTTGGCTGCCAAGCAATGCTCTTGGGATCAGGGTCTACACCTATGATCCTTGGCCAACTAGGCTGACAGTTTAATTCTTGAGTATGGCAATGTAATGCTATTTGGTTTTTATTGCTTAAAAGGATCTTCTCTATAGCCAAACAAGTCATACCAGTTGACACTTTCACTCGCAGTGCTGTATTTTGATGTTAGGGAAAATGATAGGTTAAACTAAAAAGATGTGGAAACTTGTAATTTACTGCTTTTATGATTCTTTGGTTAGTAGTGGTTTGAAGTTTTTTTTTTCACCTTTTCTGATCATATTTAGTTTACTTTTTTTTTTTTTTTTTTGCTTTTTTTGGGGTCACACCCGGCAATGCTCAGGGGCCACTCCTGGTGGTGCTCTGGGGACCATATGGGATGCTGGGGATCGAACCCGGCGGGGGCACAGGCCGGCCACGTGCAAGGCAAACTCCCTACCTGCTGAACTATCGCTCTGGATCTGGCCCCTATTTTACTTTTTTAAAATTTAATTTTGGTCAGTTGAATTCTTAGCCTTTTATCCCTGACAAAATTCTTTCTTTAAAAGAGAAAGAGAGAGAGAGGGAAAGAAATAAAGAGCCTGCCATGGAGGTGGGCTGGGGGGAGGTGGGAGGGAACCGGGGACGTTGGTGGTGGGGGAGATGGGCACTGGTGGAGGGACGGGTGCTGGAACACTGTATGACCAAAACTTTTTAATTGTATATCTTTTTATTTGTATATCTCACGGTGGTATAATAAAATACTTAAAAAAAAAAACCCTCTTTCTTTAATTCTTTCTAAAATTGGACAGTTCTCAAATCATTCTCATGTATTTCAAATGATGTTTTGACCATTTTAAATGAATTTGTTTCCCTTTTTTAAGCGTGTCTATGATGAAGAAGTGGAAGAACCAGTACCCAAGACTGAGACAGAAAAAGCAGAGCAGGTATTTGTGTAAAGCCTCTTTTCTATTGCGTTCCTTACAGGGGCGAGATGAGTGGTGGAGATTCTTGTTCTGGTGGACAGTGAACCTAGATTAGGGCAGGAGTGGTAGTACAGCGGGGCCCTTGCCTTGCGTGTCTTTAACCTCGGTCAGTCTTGGCATCCCGTATTGTCCCCTGAGCCCCATCAGGAGTAATGTGTGAGCACTGAGTCAGTAGTATGCCTTGAGCACTGCTGGGTATGGCCGAACCTGCCTCCCTCCCTCAAAAAAAAAGAAAAGAAATACAGGGCCGGAGCGATAGCCCAGTGGGTAGGGCATTTGCCTCGCATGCGGCCGGCCGGGTTCGATCCCCGGCATCCCATATGGTTCCCCGAGCACCACCAGGAGTAATTCCTGAGTGCAGAGCCAGGAGAAACCCCTGAGCATTGCCGGGTGTGACGCCCCCCTCAAAAAAAAAAAAAGAAAGAAATACATAGATTACTAGATAAAGTCTCTGAGTTCTGTAAGAATAGAGCAGAATTTGGGAGAGATTGTCTTTATTAAATTTGTTTGGGGTAAGGACTTTTATTTTATTTTGGTTTTATGGTTTCACCCAGTTGTACTCAGGGCTTACTCTTGTCTCTACGCTTAGGATCACTTCTGGTGGTGCTCAGGGGACCATACAATTTGCTGCGGATCAAACTTGGGTTGGACATTTGCAAGACAGGCATCCTACCTGTTGTATTATTGCTCTGGCCCCAAAAGTTAGCAAAGATTTTCTGAAATAAACCAGATAATATTTCAGGTTTTGCTGGCCACATAGCTCTGCTTCTCCTTTTTCCTTTTTCTTTTCCTTTATCTCTACCTTAAAATCATAAAAGCAATTCTTACAAAATCAGGACCTAGACAGGACTGCAGTCAGGGAGCTCTGTTTTGTTGTCAAGTCTGTGCTTCTCTATCCTTCATCACTGCTTTGATTAGAATTCCTACCATCTGAAGAGGACCTGCGAGATGAATGCTGGGTATCTTCATTACAGCACCCAAGGCCCTCATTTGAGACCTTTCTGAGTGCATATGGCTGTTAGTTAGTACATAGGTTATGTGCTACAGACCCTAGTAAGATTGGCCCTGGTTAAGATTGCTTTTTTGGTAGCCTCAGAGAAATCTTTGTCCTTGGAGGAATATATTTATAGACAGGACAGCAGGACATTATGTAAGCTTCATGGCTGCTTGCCTTTCGGAAGTTTAGATGAGGACGGGTTCTTGTAAGCTGGGAGGATGGCTTGTTAGCTGGGTGAAGAAAGCAGGGCCAGATGTTAGGGTCACTTTAACAGAGAATGCTACTGTGTTAAGGTTGAGGGTTGGGGCTAGTGCCTAGTTTATGGGCAGTGCTAATGGAAGGTACAGGATATCAGGCAAAAGCAAGGAAGAGGATGGAGGGTAGGGAAGGCAGAAGATTCATAAGCTGGACTGAGTCATCAAGGGCCAGTGGTTCCTATCTTTTTGCCCGCTGTGGCTGCATGTGTTACAGATGCAAGTACTTTCTTCCTGGGTTTTCTCACACCATAGGGCAAAGCGTAGATAGGAGACTACTGACTTGCTAGCTCTCTGGCAGGAATTGGACCCTTTTCTTTCTACTCAGGCGTAATGAAATGTAAGTTTATTAGGAGAGAATTTTTTGATTTAATTATTATTTATTTTTTATGTTCCTCTTATACTTTATGTAAACAGAGTGGTTTACAAAGTTGTTCATGATGTGTTACAGATACTCAGTAGTCCACCACCAATTCCACCACTGTGGCATCTTCCTACCACCATTATTTCCAATATTTCCAACCCCTGTTAAGCCTGCTCTTAAATGGGCCCTCAATAAAGTAATAATGTGGGGCCAGAGCGATAGCCCAGCGGTAGGGCATTTGCCTTGCACGTGGCCAGCCCATGCCGGCCTGGGTTTGATCCCGGCATCCCATATGGTCCCCTGAGCAACGCCAGAAATAATTCCTGAGTGCAGAGCCAGGAGTAACCCCTGAGCATCGCCAGGTGTGACCCAAAAAGAAAAAAAAAAAAAAAAAAAAAAATAAAGTACTAATGTATTTTACATTCCTTTTTATAAATGATTTGCTAAAAGAATGACTTCCCCCTCTTCAGAACTCCACCCAGCAGACTAGCCTATCACAGCCCGGCTCGCGCGGCTGCTTGTGGCTGCTCGGTTCATCAATAAATGCTGGATTTAGAGATGACTACAAAAGTATGTTACCCGCATGGCAGAGCCTGGCAAGCTACCCGTGTCGTATTGGATATGCCAAATACCAGTAACAATTATAGACCTCATTCCCATGACCTGATGGAATGGTTTGAGTCTCTTTTATGTTCCTGGAGCAAGCAGATGCCCTTGGGCTCTACTTTCATGAAACAGGATGTATGGAGATGTTTCTGGTGCCCGCTCAAGCAAATCGATGATGAACGGGAAGACAGTGATACATGTTTTACATTTTATGTTATGTAGCTAAACGCAGTAGTTGCACTTTTGTCTTCATAGATGGTGATCCTGGAGCTCTGGGACTTTATATAGATGGTTGCATGTCCAGAAAGTGACACACTTGGGATTTAACGCTTACTCCAGTAGCTGTTAAGGCAGTCAACATAATCTTGAGTTTGATAGCATTTTTTTTTTTTTTTTTGCTTTTTGGGTCACACCCAGCAATGCTCAGGGGGTTACTCCTGGCTCTGCACTCAGGAATCACTCCTGGTGGTGCTTGGGGGACCATATGGGATGCTGGGGATTGAACCCGGGCCAGCACAGGCCGGCCACGTGCAAGGCAAATGCCCTACCCACTGGGCTATCGCTCCTGCCCTGATAGCATTTTTTAGTTCAAAATATCTTTGAAGCCTGAGTGTAGAAAACATTCCCAGTATGTGTTTTGTTTTGGTTTTGTTTTGTTTTGTGGGTGGTGGGGTCCTTTGGGAGTGGTGATCACGTTGGAGATACTTACTGAGCATACTCACTTGCAGGAAAAGACCCGGGAGCAGAAAGAAGTAGATCTAATTCCAAAAGTCCAGGAGGCTGTGAACTATGGTTTACAAGTATTAGACAGTGCATTTGAGCAACTTGATATAAAAGCAGGAAACTCAGACTCTGAAGAAGAAGATGCTAATGAGAGAGTGGAACTGATCCTTGAACCAAAGGTAAAGACATTCAGCTGAAATGGTTATCATTATGTCTGTAAATTTTGGGTGCTTTACTTGGGCACAGAATTATTAAGATGACATGGCATGAATAAGCCTAAGATTGGGTGGTTTTTTGTAGTACTAAAATGTACTTCTTAGGGGAGAAAAATTGGATCAAGTATGCATGAAATCTCAGCAGAATTTGTTTCACTTAGTTAAGTTCTTTTGACCTTGTTCCATGAAGTTGTGCCCTTGCCTTGTTTGGTTATTGCTGTAACTATTTACATTATGTGCCATTTCCATTAGTATTGGTACTTCAGAAGAGCATTTTTCTGTGATAAAACTTATTTTCCTTTACCTAGGATTTTATTCCTTGTATCAGTGACTTTTTTCTTTTTATTTTCTTTTATTTCTTCTATTACCTGCACGGCAGAGCCTGGCAAGCTATCCGTGTTGTATTTGATATGCCAAATACCAGTAACAATTATAGACCTCATTCGGAATGGATTGAGGCTCTTTATGTTCCTGGAGCAAGCAGATGCCCTTGGGCTCTACTGGTATGAGACAGGACATATGGAGATGTTACTGGGGCCCGCTCGAGCAAATTGATGATGAACGGGAAGACAGTGATACAAGAATTTTCTTTTATTATTTTTTTTTTGGAGATGCTTCTATTTCAAGTGTTTCTTATTCTCCATTTTCATTGTTACTTTTTGGGGAAAATCAGATGAAATAATACACCCAAGGTAGCACTTTATTTCTCAGCCTAATTAATGGTTTATTTCCTTTCTGTATTCTTAGGATCTTTACATCGATCGTCCTTTACCTTATTTGATTGGGTCCAAGCTGTTCATGGAGCAGGAAGACGTAGGGTCTCGGAGAGTTGTCTAGTGAAGGTGCTGTTTTGTACTGAATATTGTTTTTTAATGACCTTTACCTTTTTTCTTAAACATTTTATTTTAAAATGTCATATTAAGGTTATAGAAAAGAACTCTCCTTTTGCCTCAAGTTTATGAGTGAAAGCTTACTTAAAAATATGGTAGAGGGCCGGAGCGATAGCCCAGCGGGTAGAGCGTTTGCTTTGCACACGGCCAGCCTGTTCATTCGATCCCTGGCATTCCATATGGTCCACTGAGCACCGCCAGGAGTAATTCCTGAGTGCAGAGCCAGGAGTAACCCCTGAGCATTGCCGGGTATGACCCAAAAAAGCCAAAAAAAATATATATATATGGTAGAGATGGAGAAGAATATGTGTTCAAGAGAGACCAAAGCCTGAAAGAGCAAGCAAGCAAGCAAAGAGACATAGGAAGATACATACACAAGAGAAAACTTGGAAAGCAAACCATTTTAGCCAAATTTACCAGTTACTATTTCACATTTCATTTATTTATTTATTTATTTATTTATTTATTCATTTATTTATTTATTTATTTATTTTGCTTTTTTTTGGGTCACACTGGCGACGCTCAGGGGTTACTCCTGGCTCTGTGCTCAGGAATTACTCCTGGCGGTACTCAGGGGACCATATGGGATGCCGGGATCGAACCGGGCCAGCATAGGCTGGCCGCATGCAAGGGCAAACGCCCTACCCACTGGGCTATCGCCCTGGCCCTCACATTTATTTTAATGCTATCTGTATACATGACATTTTTTCTAGAAATATTTGAGAGACATCATGGAGATACTGTGCCCTTTTACTCCTGAGTGTTTCTATGTATGTTTTATACTAAGGACCATTCTCTTACATAAGGGCATTATACTTTTTAAAAGTCAGGCAATTTTACTGGACACTATTACTAATAGTAACAGTACTAATATTAATTAATTTTTAATTTTATTCAAGTTTTTTCAGTTGTTCTAATAATGTCCTCTATAGTTTCTTTCATCATTTGGTCCAGGATTCAATTCAGGAATCCGTGTCACATTTAGTTGTCAAATCTCTATGGTTTTCTTTTAAGTCTGATACAAGTTCTCAGTTTCTCCACCCTGGTCCCCTACTTTTTTTTTTAACAACCTTAATATATTAGAAGAGTTCAGGGCAGTTTGAAACTATGTGGAAATCCATTCCTTACTATAGTGAAGACACTTTTAATTCAGGTTAAGGGATACACATACTTTTATTATGTTCTATGGTGACTTGTGATTTTGAGAAGGAACTAAGAACATTTTTAAGGGGAAAACCAAAGATAACCCTTACATCTCTTTTGAACAGAGGGCTCTGTGGGCAGTGACCGTGGCAGTATTGCAGACAGTGAAGAGGATAATGAAGAGGAGGTAAGGATTGTTTGGTGCGCCCATGGTGGGCAGGAAGGACAGATTGTGTTTAGCAAACCGAATAGATAACATATTTATGTATCAGCAATCTGTGTTCCTAAGTCTTTTCTCCTAGGAGTCATATTCTGAAGTTTTCCCCTTAGACTTGGATTTCTTTTTTTTGTCTTGAGTATGAAAATAAGGATGACTTGTTGAATTTCCTTTTCTCTTGCTCTCCCCTATCTCACCACCAAAACCTTTTCTTACAAAAATACTTCAGAAGGAAAATTTAGGTGTTTTGATGGACTCTTTGCCTGAGATCTGTGAATAATTATAGGGAAAAGAACACACATTTTAAATTATTTTACTATAAAACTGGGGCCGGAGCGATAGCCCAGCGGGTAGGGCATTTGCCTTGCACGCGGCCGGCCCATGCCGCCCGGGTTTGATGCCCGGCATCCCATATGGTCCCCCCGAGCACCTCCAGGAGTGATTCCTGAGTGCAGAGCCAGGAGTAACCCCTGAGCATTGCCGGGTGTGACCCAAAAAGCAAAAAAAAAAAAAAAAAATATATATATATATATATATATTACTATAAAACTGTCTAAGTTTCAAGGGATTCTTAAAGCAAACCGTAGACATTTTATCTTTGCTGCTACTTCTGCTGCTATTCATTAATTATATTAATGAATATAATTACTTCATATTCATTCCCCAGAACATAGTCTTGCTCCCTGCTATGAGGTCTTT